>MU225021.1:1607920-1621430 GCA_018584345.1 Thuja plicata | reverse complement strand
TTTATGTTATGCTTCACTGATTTAGAGATGTTATTTGCCTCTAACAAGTTGTTCATTTGAGTGAAAAGATATTGGATAAAAAAAAGATCCTAGAAGGTTTATGAGTTTTCCATGATGCTCTGCATCACTTAGTTATTACTAACACTATCTTCATGAGAAAATTTTTGATACTCCTTGGGATGTATCTCAATATATAAAGGATAGTTAAATCCCACTCTGTTAAGATATTTTCTGAAGCAATGGTTAAATTGAAAAAATATATGATCTATTCATAAATACAAATTAATCTTATAGATTTTCAGATCTATTGTTAGCTCATAATACCTTTCTGATCATTGTTTTCCTATGTTCCTTTGATCCACTTCTTTCTGCTTCGTGAATACTGTTTCTTCTATGTTGCTCGGTGTTCATAGATTTATTGGCTTTGTCTTATAGCTTGTGTGATCAGGTCTGTATGAAGACTTCTATCTTCATCAAAATTTTATTTAGCATCCTCTACTTCATAATGAATTAGCTTGTCTCTTTTACAGACATGATTTCACTATTTCTAAGTCATTGTCTTTCTTTTTCTTGATGTGATCTACAATTCTTGTCATTCTTTCTTTAAAGCTTGCTTTAGTTTTATCCCACAGATTTATCCTTGTTTTTTGGGATACAACTAGCTTTAAATCTCTATCTTATCTTTAGATTTTAACAGGTCTATGAAAAAATTTAATCAAATAGTTAACTCCATATTTAGCTCCTTCCAGCTAAGTCTTTTGTCATTTCTGAACTTCTATTCTGATCAGTGTTTAACTCCTTGTTTTCTTAGTCTTGACTTCAGTTGTCCTCGAGCACCTCTGTCTGTCAGGGTTGTCTGTCCATCGAGAAACACTATGAATTTTAGTTCTTCTCAGATATTAATTTTCTTCTACTCAGTAATGCTTTCTCGAGTAAATTTCTCGGGTTACACTGTGACTCTTCTTGGGGTTCTCTATCCATTGGTGTGCATTGTCTGTCGGTGTTTGTTGTCACTTGGTGTATACTAAAATTTTATGCATTACTGATAACATAATATTTATCTCTTTGGTTCTTTGAAGTCTTTGAAAATATGTATATGATCAATTAGAGTAAATCAAGTTGACATCAATGAAAATAAAACACATTAACTGATTTAATGTCTTGCATTAACTTTCTGTAGCTCGGTGATCATCAACTTAACATTTTTCAAACTTTCAATCAGTTATAGTTCATCACTTTTGAATTCAAATAATAATTTGGATGGTGATGCCTAAAAATCTCTTCTGGAAGCTATTCCTAAAGTTTTGAATGAAGACCTTTATCAAAAGGCTTGTGGCTATTCCTTGCAGAGAAGAGATTAAGAAAGGTATTTTCTCTTTTTAAGGTAATAAGGCTCCTAGTCCCAACACGTTTCTCCCTTTCTTCTTCACATCCTTTTGGGACATTGTTGAGGAGGATGTTGGGAATGTAGGTGGGAATTCTTTGGATCCTTAAAGAATTGAATTCTTCCTTTCTAGTCCTCATTCCTAAGATACCGGTTGCTAAAGTTTTGGATGCCTTCCACCCCCTATGTCTCTTCAATAACTTTTAGAAAATTATTTCTAAATTCTTGACTTCTAGACTGTTGAGTATTCTTCCTCTACTAATTTCTTCGCAACAAAAGGGATTTGTGTCATGAAGGAAAATCCTTGACTCTATTATAACTATTCATGAGAATATTAATTCTCTAGATGCTTCCAAGAAACAAGGTTTTTTTTCTAAAGCTTTATCTTTCTAAATCCTACGATCAAGTGGATTGAGGTTTTCTTTTGAAAGTTTTAAGAGATTTTGGATTTTTTGATAGAATTCTCCAACTCATTTGGTAGCTCAATTCTAGTTCAAGCATCACAGTTATATTTAGTGAGTATCCTTCTTATTTCTTAAAAGTGTCAAGGGGTCTCAGGTAGGGTGATCTGATTTCACCTATCGTCTTTATTATTATGGCTGAGAGTTTGGGTGAATTCATGCATAAATATGTTCTTAGTGGTTCTATCAAAGGTCTCAAACCATCTTCTGCAAACCAGATTTGTTCTCATCAACAATTTGTTGATGACACCATTATAAGGAGGAGCTCTACTATTGGGGATCATTAAGAATGTTTTAAATTTGTATGATAATATTGTTGGTTAATTGGTGAATAGAACCAATAATTCTCTTTTCTTCTTTAATACTTCAAAAACTAGAAGGAAAAAGATTGTTGATATCCTTGGCTTTGCGATTGTCTCTCTACCTTCTTCTTATTTGGGAATGCCAATTTATGAGAAACCTCCAAAATATTTCTAGATGTCGCTTGTTGATAGATTTTATAGAAAATTTATGGGATGGAAGGGTGTTCTGCACAATTAGGATGGTAAAATTCAGCTCCTTAAATCTTCTCTTTAAAACTTTCTTGTTTATGCTTTAAGCTTATTTCAGATCCCTCAAAGTTTCTAGAAATTATTGAAAAAATAGAAAAGGTTTCCTTGGTTAGGAATGGAGGAGAAGAACATAATCCCTTTGATATCTTGGGAGTCACTTTGTAAGCCTAAGAGAATAGGAGGCCTTGGTTTGAGGGGTATCATAACTTTTAATAAGGTTCTTCTCACCAAACAAGTCTGAAGATATTTTGGGGTTAAAATTGAATAGAATTCCATTTGGCACAAAAAATATCTATACAATATTAGTTCTTTTAAAGATTTCCTCAACTCTAGAAATCTTCCTAATGGATCCTAATTATGGAATAATGTTATTAAAGATAGATATATTGTGTCCAAGTGAGTTTTTTGAAAGGTCAAAATGAGAAGAATAACCTTTTTTGAGAAGATTGCTGGCTAGGAAATGAACCTCTTTGTAATATCAATGAATTTGATCAATTCAGTGTTGTTTGTAAAGTCATATTTTGGAGGTTTGTTGGGGACTATTGGGTGAATGATGGTTGAGTGGACTTGAGTCTAATTATTCCTCAACTATTTCGCTTTCAGTGTTCCCTCAATTCATTCTTAATGGAACACAACAAAGGATATGTCCTAGTTTGGAAAGGCTCCTTGTCTAGTATTTTTTCTATCTCTTCAACTGCTGCTATGCTTTACCAATCCTCTCTCGCTCGCCCCTTTTGGGCCAAAGCTTGGATTAAGAATTTTATCCCTAAAGTGAATATCTTCACCTAGATATTGCTTCAAAATAAACTAATTACCATTGATAATCTATACAAGAATGGTTTTTGTATCCTGATCAAATGCTACCTTTGTATGGATGAGGTTGAATCTACTCCTCACCTTTTCCTTCCCTTCCATTTTTATAACAACATTTGGAATATGGTGTTGCAATTGGGGAATCTTAAGTGGGTTTTCTTGGGTCTTTTCAAGAGTTTTACTCTTAGTGGAAACCTATGACTTCCAACAAGGTTTTAAAACATTTTTGGTCCTTTTTTTCCTGGATGTGGCCTAGGCTAGATGGAACGTGTGGAACAACATAATTTTTAGAGAAAGATCTCTTTCTTATGAAATAGTTTTTTGGAAAATCTTCAGAGCTATTAGTGAAAAAATAAACATCTTAAATAGCTCCATTAATGAAAAAGGGAAGGTGATCTATGAGAACTATGACCATTGGGTGGCTTCCAACTACAAAATTTAGTTGGACATTTCAATGAATCTTAAACCTTTGAAGATCTCAAGAGATGGATACATGTGTAGATACCTCTACCTTCTGGATGGGTGAAAATTAACTTTGATGAGGCGGCTAAGGGTAACATTGAACTTGTTGGGTGTGGGGGAGTGATAAGGGATGAAAATGGTATTTTCATTTTGGCATTGACACTCCTCATGGGATTCCAGAATCACCACTTAGCTAAAGCCATTTGCGCCTACCATGGCCTTTTGCTGGCTTATCAACTTAACTGTAAAAAAGAATGGGTGGAAGGGGACTCAAATAATATAAATAATTGTATCAAAGGTAACCAAAAGCCCTCCTAGAATATTGAAAGTTAGATTAATAAATCAAAATAAATAATATCTTCTTTTGAAAATTGGTATGTCTCCCATGCGTACTGAGAGGCCAACTTTGTGGCTGACTGGTTTTCCAACGAAGGTGTTTTGGGAAAGGAGAAGTATACGCGGCATAAATAAGACATGTTGTATGGTTAGGTAATCACCTTATTATATTTCGATAGGAAAGATAGCATGAGTATTGGAAACTTTATTATTCAATGATGACTTTTAAACTTGTAAAGTGGCATGTCACTATGATTAATTGGTGGGGTGCTATTTAAAAATATCATATTCGTGTGAGAAACTTACAGGTTCATAATAGAAATAAATAATCAAAAAGATTTTGGGTATTCTTGAGCTTGATATTGAAGTTAATCATCTGTGTTCTATTTATACCTCAAATCCCTATGATAAAGGATATTGGGAGAGATTAGAGATGAGTTGAGCCCATGGACTGTGAACATTGTAAGAGAAAAACAAAAGGTGTGGAAAATTTAAAAAGGGGGTGGTCTCGATCTATATTCGGAGAGAATCCATTGTTGGGAACCTAACATAATAGAGAAATTTGTGAAGGTTTGGAAGGATAGTAATATAATTCTATTTGGAGGGAAGGTCACCATTGATGAGAACTTAGTTGCCAAAATTACTTATCTGCCAATGGAAGGAATGAAGTTTTTTAGAGAGAAAAAATAATCAGACCTTGCTATTTGTATATTTACCAAGAAAAAGAGGGAACAAGAGGAGAGGGGACTGAAGAGTAGCTATGAACTATCTAAGATTAAGTAGATTTAAAGTCAACTTATTAAGGTAATTATGAATTATATAACTCTAGATGGACGATTTACCAAGGCCCTCAAGAAACATTTTTCTCTACTTAACCATTTTTGACATCATGTTAGGGTTTTTGTTCCTTTTTTATTTATGGTATTCTCTAAAATAAAGTATTAAGGATCATAGAAAGAACCTAGAAAAAACCCTATCTTGCACGAAGGTCTATTGGTGTTGATCTATGAGCACTTAAAATCCATCCCCGCCCCTTTGATCCCATTGTAATTTATAATAATGAAGATAGTAGTGTTGAGGGGTCTAAAGAGGATAATGAAGATGAGGGAGATAAATATTGTAAAGAAGAATAATTTGTTCCTTCTTCTAAAGTAAAAATAACCACAAAACCTAAAGCTAAAGTTGGGGTTAAAGGGAAGGGCAAGGAAAAAATTTAGAGGAGGAAGATTATGTCGCCTCAATTAAAATTATAAGAACCCCAAAATCTAAAATTAGGGATAGTGAATCAAGGAATAGTCAGAAGTGCACTGGTTTGGCTATTGGGAAACCTCTGGGTAGAAAGGAAATTGTTCAACCTTCCCTTGCTCGTGTTTTTTTTTCTTCTAAAATGAAAAAAACCCAAGATTCTTAAAGGTAAGGAGAAGGAACTAGCTGCTCGTAAAGAGAAGGAACTTGTTGTTGAGCTCCAAGTGGCCCTGCTATTTCTAGTGTTCTACGGTCGAACTCTCAAAGTGGTGATGAAGATATGTCTCCAATGGAGCTTGAAGTTGACTCCCACAATCTGAAACCAAATCATGAAGATTATTGTAATATTTTGGGTAAGGCAAGAGATAGTAGCATTGATTTCTTCTCCCCGTTTAAATAGTTGTTTCATGAAATTAATGAATTAAAGGTAAAGCAAAGAGATCTTAGTAGAAAAAAAGAAGTTCTCGAACCCTTGATATTTGGTAAAACACAAGATAATACCATAGGGGATAGTTTTGGGGTAGGCATTACCACATGGTGCAAAATTTTTGGATGGAAGATGAGAAGCAGTCTATAGCAGATTATCTCGAAAAGGCTATGAAATCCCTTTAGAATATGAAAAATGAACATGAGAATAACATGTGTCAATTGGAGGATAAGGTCAATAATGTGAAAGCAATCCTTCAAACTATCATTAATCAGAGCCACAAGAGCATAAAAACATAGTGGAAATAATGAACCGCCAGGTGGAGACTCTAGACTAGGCACACCAAGCGAAGCCGATTATTGAGATGGATCTAGACAAAGGCCAAGATAGTTTTGGACCCAAAAAGAGGATTGGGGGTAATCTTAAAAGAAGATTTGAGAATTCCCCTTCAGAGATCAAAGAACTTGAAAAAGGATGCACTGAAGGCAAAGGTTTCTGAGGTTCTTAAAATCGTAACTTAATTTGTTCCCCGTTGTCCTTTTTTTTGTGTTCCATTTTATTTAGGCTGTCTACTAGCTGAATTTTAGCTACCATTTTCCCTGTCTTTCTTCAGGGTAGCCTTTTTTTTGGTTTTGGAATGTGTTTCCTAGGATTTTCACATGGTGCATATTGATATATTTGTACTTCTCTTTTGTTAAAATTTTTTGGGTCCCTTCAAAACATTCTTTTACCATAATAAAAAACATTTAAAAATAAAATAAAATAATTTCATTATTTTATTTTGAAATATGTTCAAACAATCTCATATCTCTGAAAGGATAAATGATCCCCAATATAAACTGTGTTGACGTGACTTTGTGATGACCTCGCCAACAGGGGAGATTAGTTGCTAGTGAATACTGGAGTATTGGCCAACTTCGCCTGTAGAGGCTTACTGGAGAGTGGACTCTCCTGACCTCCAAGCACCTGGTTATCAGGTCATGACGGTGCAGACTTAGCTTAGTTGGAAAAGTGATTGTTTTTTTTGAGAGGATAGATGGTTTTGAATCATCAACCTCTGAAGCTTCGAGAATAATGTGTTTCCTGCAAGCATAATTTATATCTGAGAAAGAAAATAGCAAAAGATAGGATAGGGTTAGTATAGATCTCTAACTATATCCATGATACATGCTCTCTTGGCATCAAGAAAGTTCCAGATGAAAATAAATAATAGATACTAAACACACATATAACCTTCAATCACACATATATCAGTAGCAAGCTAATGTATTTCATTGAATCATTACAAAAATAGAACAAGGGACATAAGAAAGCATACAACATGAGAATCATTTCGCTAACTCTAGGATAAAAAAAAACATCGGGCATAGTGATGAATGGTGTTCCTCATTATTTCATTAACTTCAGACCCAACATCACTGGTAGTTATACTAGTGGCTCCAAGGGAGCATTAATCTACTCTAAACTTTGAAAGAAAAGATTGCTAAAAGACTAAGAGCTTGTATTGCTGGTGGACAGCTAAATCATCAATTTTTTGACCCTTGGAATGGCATCAGACTTCGTATTTATAGAAAAATCTAACCACCTAAGGGACTATCCCTAAGCTAGCTACTTACATTATATTACAATATTTATAGCCAGTACTACCCGTGCTATCAATATTTTCCTGATATAATTCAATCATTTGAGAAGAAAAGAGAGGAAAGAAAGAAATTAGCTCTGGGAAAAATGTCATTGGAAAAAGCATCCTTGTACTTGTAGATGTCATGGAGCTTCCCTAAGTGACCTGGGCCATATGCCCTTATTAATTCTCTTCTCAACTTTGGTGATCCAGCGGGCCCCCGTACGCTAGATATTAAATGTTAAAATGATGTGTAAGGACCTAGGAGGTGTGTGAACTAAACCTTTCGACCAATAGTGACTGGTCATGCCAAGAGGGACAATAATAGACCTGACATCATGCTGTAGATAGTGATTAGTTGTCTCAGTAGAGATATCAACACTTATCACTATAAAGAATACAAAATTAGGAGCCCGAGATCTAGGATCCGGGAGTTTACACTCAAAGAATAAAGAATGAAATTGTTTTTTTCTTCTGGTGAAGGATCTCTGGAGTTTGGAAAATCTTACTAGCCTTTGAATTTTTTGTATGCCTCCAGAATTTGGAGTAGGCCATCTTCTTCTACATCTTTTATGCAGTCTTGATGATCAATAGATCTTTCAAGGTGGACGTTGACGTCCCCAACCTTATCTTTTAATTCTACAACTATCTTGTGTTAGAATAACTGAGAGGGGGAGGGGGGGTTCAATCAATGGCCTCAAAAATTAATCCAAAAAATCAACCCAAAAATTTATACGACGCATATAAAACCTCTATTTATCTTCAGTCCTACAAGATGTATGCCTTGTGTGAATCTAATATGTATATATTGCTCAGTGTTTATACTATTTATCATTTCCTTAAGCTTTACCAAATAGAAGTCTATCTTTTCTTAACCTTTACCAAAATACAATAAATAACTTAGTGTTTACTGATCAATCATGTTTTAGTAATGTGTAAAGCAAAACATCAAAACAGTGAACCATATACACATTTGACACATGGATTTTTAACATGGAAACCCTATTAGGATAAAAACCACTTGGGACTGGTAACCCAAAATTTTCACTCTTCTAAAGTGAGCTCAGTGAAGAGCCAACCCTGTTAAAGGTTACAAACACACTGTTAAGTGCAACCTTGTTAGAGTATTTATCACTAATAGTTTATCACTTGACCTAGCATTCACTATGTTGTCCACATGAAAACCTTTTGATACTCCTTGGGATGTATCTCAATATATAAAGGATGGTTAAATCCTACTCCGTTAAGAGATTTATGAATCAATGGTTAAACTGAAACAATGTATGATTTGTTCATAAATACAACTTAATCTTGTAAATGTTTAGATCTATTGAAAGCTCATAATACCCGTCTGATCAATGTTCTCTTCAATTCCTTTGGTCCACTTCTTTCTTCTCAGTGAATGTTGTTGCTTCTCTATTGCTCGGTGTCTGCAGAATTATTTAGCTTTAATATTCAACTTGTATGATCAGGTTTGTATGAAGACTTCTATCTTCACCAGAATTCTCTTCAGCATCCCTCTCTTTTCATAATTAATTTCTTGTCTCTTTATATAGACATAATTTCACCTTTTCTTGTCCTTCTTTTTTCTTCGTTGATCACTTCTTGATCTGTAAAGCTCACCATGCTTGCTTTATTTTTAATCCGTATAACTATCCTTTTTTTTCTGGAATAAAACATGCTTTAAAAATCCTTCTTATCTTTAGCTTTTAACTGCTCGATGAAAACAAAGTAATCAAATAGTTAACTCTATAGTTAGCTCATGCCAGCTAAGTTGTTTTATCATATCCTAACTTTAGTTCTCATTGGTCAACACTCCAGTTGTGCTCAGTGAGTACTGCATATAGCTCGAGAATTAACTTCAGTTCTATTTGGTGATAACTTCATTTAGCTCAGTAATTCTTGTTCGGGTATCACTCTCTTGAGTAACATTGTCCGTTGGGTAATACTATGAACTTATGTGTTCAGATTTCACTGTCCCTCGGGGTTTACTATCACTCAGTGTATATGATTACAAATGACAAAAACTTTGTCTTCTCAAATCTTTAAGTTTTGTGACAACATGTGCATGAGAAATCATACCATATTAAGTTGACATCAATGACAATACAATAAATTAACTAATTTAATGTCTTGCATTTACCTTTTGCATCTCGGTGATCATCAACTTTGTCATCTTCAAACATTCAATCAGTTATAGTTCATCAATCTCTCCCTTTGGCATTTATGGAAACATACTACATACTACTAATACAATATGGAATATATCAGTTCTAGTTCATCAATCTCTACCAAAATTATTTTTCTATAACTAATACAAAATTTTGACTCTCGGTAAGCTCTTCTAGCTTAAATTTGATTCTTGCAGAGTACTCTCTTCATTCTTCATTCCCTTTATTGGATAGATGTAGCAACTTCTGATTTGGTCTCTTGCTTTGTTGTAGAATCTCTTCTCCCTTTTCTAGATAGATATTCAGTGTTAACTTTTCCAATTCCCTCCCTTAGATGGATGTTTCTTTGAATCTTTCTATGATGTTTTCTCTCCCTTTGATTGTTCCTCTCCTTTATGTATGATTATGATAGAGATTTTATATCTCTTTTCCCTTTTGACAACAATATATTTCATTGAATACTTATCTCCATAAGTACATCTCTCCCTTTGACAACAATGCCAAATTCTATCTCTCTTTTTTTATATAATATATTCCTTGAATTTCCTCTCCATTAGCAATACAATAAATTTGGTGTTTGGTGTAGATAGGTACCTTTTTATGTACTGATATATCTTTTTATTCCATCTCTTTGCTTGCATCAACATGAATGATCTTCTGATAATGTGTAGGCTGATGCAGCCTCCTAGTCAGTTTAGTGACTAGTAGACAAGGGTCCGACCCCTAGTCTCTTTCTCAGGTAATCAAATGTATCTTTTGGAAATGGATTTGTGAATATGTCTACTAATTCTTCCTTGGATTGAACATATTCTAGTATTACCTCTTTCTCTTGCACTTGTTCTCTTAAGTAATGATACTTGATAGCAATATGCTTTGTCTTAGCATGCATGATAGGGTTATTTGAAATGTTGATAGCACTTGTATTATCACAATAGATAATCATTGGTTCAAGAATTTTCATATTCATACCTTCTAGTAATTGTTCAATCCATGCAATGTTAGAGCAATTCGTAGAAGCAACCACATATTCTTCTTCTACAGTGGATTGTGAGATGCATCCTTGCTTCTTACTTATCCATGTGACAAGTCTGTCACCCATAAAGAATGCTCCTCTTGTTGTGCTCTTTCTATCATCTAAGTTTCCAGTCCAATCAACATCTATATAGACTTGAAGCTCAATTTTTCCTTCTCTTTTATACCATAAGCCATAGTCTTTGGTATTATTTAGATATCTCAGAATTCTTTTGACAGTAGTCATGTGTGATTCCTTGGGATTAATAGAGAATCTTGCAACTATTCCAACTGCATGTGATATATCTAGTCTAGTATGTACAACATACATGAGTTGGCCAATCATTGATCTATATAGGGTTTGATTTACCTTGGTTGACTTGTTTTCCTTTTTCAGCATGTATCTAGTTACCATAGATGTTCTAATTGACTTGGAGTCCACCATTTTGAATATCCTAAGAACTTCCTTGATGTATTTGGATTGTGTGATGTAGATGACTGCATCTTGTTGAAGAACCTGTAGACCAAGAAAGAATTTGATCTCTCCAAACATTGACATCTAAAAATCTTTTCTCATTTCATCACCAAATGATTTGCATAACATATCATTACCTCCAAATATGATATCATCAAAAAACATTTCAGAAATCAAAATGTTATCGTCAGTGTCTTCTTTTAAATATAGATTATTGTTTTCACTTGTTCTTACAAATCCAATACTTATAAGATAAGAGTGAAGTCTTTCATACCATGCTCTCAGTTCTTGTTTCAATCCATAAAAGGCTTTGTGTAGTCTACAAACCATGTTTCTCTTGTTAGGATCAACAAAACCTTCTGGTTTTTCAATGTATACCTTTTCTTCTAGTATTCGATTTAGGAATGCAGATTTGACATCCATTTGGTATACCTTGAATCCTTTGTAGGCAGTATAAGCAAGTAGAATTTTGACTCCTTCTAGTCTAGCCATGGGTGCAAAGGTTTCTCCATATTCAATACCTTCTTCTTATGCATAGCCTTTGCATACTAATCTTTATTTTTTCCTTGTGACTTCTCCATTCTCCTTTAGCTTGTTTTTGAACATCCATTTGGTACCAATGACATTCTTGTCATCTGGTCTAGGTACTAATGTCCATGTTCTGTTCTTCTCAATCTGTTCTATATCTTCATTTATAGCATGGACCAATTCTTTATTTTAAAGTGTAGTATTTGCATGTGTGAAATAGTGCACCTATTACTTGCGACACAACACTTCAATAGATCATTGCGTTAGTCAAAATAGGGTTAATAAAGCATGTAAATCCACTAAAATTGATCTATTACTTTCTAACTAGGAGTGTGAAAATAACATAATAGCTCTTAGATTATGCCTTTTTCAATGACATATACAACCTAGCATGAAATATTCAATTAAAACTAAGAAAGATATCCAATAAACATGCATTCTAGCTCTAAAAATCAAGATTATAACAATGCGTAAACATGAAGCTAAAATGCAATATAAGTCTATGTTAATCCTAGCAGCATAACAATACTTTTAACTCTAAAAATTAAGGGCATTATAAGAATGATTTCACAAATTAAGGGCCATTTGAGCTCAAAAAATCATTCTATTTATAAAAGAAATAAGGAGAGAGAGGGGGGATGAGGTTCATTAATGGAGGTGTAAAAACCATTAATGAGGTGTAAGAGGTTTTAAATGCAAAAGGCATTAAAGAAGCATGGTGGAAGGAATATGCATTAAATGTAAGCATTTAAGAGGCATGATGAGGGGTTTAAGAAGCATCAGTGAGGATTTAGAATCAAGCTTGAGAAAGTTGACTTTCTCAAGTGGGTTGGATTCCTAATCACAAATTTAGGAATGTGACATCATTAGGAAGTGGGTAATGATAGAATTAAGATTAGGATTAAAATTAGCATAGGGGGAATAGGTTGGGATGGGTTTGAACCCAGGATAAAGGTGGTTGAGATAGGTTAGGTTAAGGTTAAGGGGAATATTAATGAAATGAAATATATTTAATATATTCATTCAAAAATAGGGAATTTAATTATTTAAGCTTTTTATTGTTTTAGATAATTGATTAGGACTATAGCCAATTAATTAAATTAATTTACTCTAGGGGATAGGATTTTTGCAAGTGATTAGATATAATGAGGATTTTATTTAATTCCCTTTAAATTAATTACCTTAGCTAGGTATTGATTTTGAATTGTTTTGAATTGAATTGATTGGATTTGACTGGCTAAGGTGATTAATAAAATTGAGTGATTAAATCACTTAGGAGATTAAATCTGATTCAAATAAATTATGCCAGCCGATTGAAGATTTTCCTGGACATAATTGGGGGTATGATCACACTTAGGGAATATAGGGTCTGTGGTCAGAGTAGAAAAAATTAGGGTGGTTACATTTGCCCCTCTTTGAATTGATGTACAAGTAGCGCATTGGTTCAAAGAAAGTTTTTGATGTTGACTTCAGAAAGTTTGAGAATTTCGCTCACGATCAAACAAAATGCCTAATGAGATCAGTCTCGCATTTGATTGAACTAAACTAATACAATTTACTTTGAACTTGATCGAACAAAGCTCAATAAGAAAAGATCTTAAAGATACCAATTCTAAACTTGGTTGTCATCCAAAGATTGATAATAATGATTCTGAACTTGGTTGTCATCCAAAAGTCAGTATGAAGATGCTAGGAGTTTTTAATAAAGATCTGAGAATAGGCATGTTAGCTATTTTTCTTGAAGGAGAAAAAACTAGAACACCAAAGTGATCTCTCCCTTTTATGCTCTTCATCCAGTCAAGAGAAAGGCTAATGCGACAAGGATTTGAATCCTTCTTCACTTCGGGCTCCAAGGACCCAGGCGGGTATACCTATGAACATCTACCTCAAATGATAATCTCTCTAAAAATTATAGGCAGGTATAAACATGGATTAGACAGGACACTAACATCCTGCGAAGGGATTCATTACTCTGAATGAATCAAGGGATGGCTTCCAGCCCATCATACTCAATTTATCTTTCAA
>MU225021.1:1594662-1607820 GCA_018584345.1 Thuja plicata | reverse complement strand
TATCAGAATATTCTCTACTCACTTGAGGACCCAGAAATACCATTTTCACATGCGCACTTTGGACCAAAAGGAGCACTTTAGCAAGCGTTTTACATGGTATCTCAAAACTGTATTTTGAGTACCAACAAGGCATACATAGGATATCCAGCTTGTGAGAACCAGAGCCTTCAATCCAATAGTTCTAACTTTAGTTAAGGAACCATCATGTCTTTAGTATTTTGATAATGAAGTCATTTTTAATGTTGTTTCGAGCAAGAATTTGATTGATAATAGTGTGATAATGCCCCCTCAGGAATGAAATTGAAGGAAAGAAATAAAATCCCTTTTTTAAAATGATGTATCACTTGCGGGAACAGGTAGGGAAAGAAAGAATGAATTAGAAGAAGTGAAGAAATGAAGGTGTGTTTTGAGAAAACACATGAGAACCAAGTTAATTACATGAAAATGTGAGTGGTGAGACCAATAGAATGATGTCGGACCAAGATTTTTGATGAAATGTTCAATTTGGATGATATAGAACTTGGAAAATGGAGTTTCGGAACAAATGGAGCAATTCTGCATTTGCAGGAGTTGTCACAAAAATTTTACTGCACTGCATGAAATACCTTAGGCACCTTTGATTTGGTTCTTGATTGATCAAAAGGAGAACAAAAATGGAGTTTCAGTTGCCTGGGAGGAGTTTTGGAACCCCTAAATAGCTCAAAAGACCAATATATATGTCAAAAATCACCATTTGACTATTCATTTTCACCTTTAACCATATTAAATTTGAGAGCTCTGCAGAGAAGATGGTGGTCCCAATCAGGAAGCATCATTTTGAGCTCAGCCATTGACATCAACGTCCAGCCGAATACCCACCTTTGGTAAGTACTCGCAAAACTACCTCATGAAATTTGTAATTTTGAATTTCATTCACTTTTATAGCTTTTATAGCCCATTAGATTTTGGGTCAAATCCAAGATTTTGAATCACACCCTGTCAAACCCGCGTCGCATCTGGTATTTCCCAGATCACATCCTATTTTCCCAGAATTCTATGTTGCATCCAGTATTTCCTAGATCACATTCAGTTTGCCCCATTTTGACGTAGTTCAGAAGATGAATGTTGAATTAAGTTGTACCCTATATTAAGGATCATACCCTGTGTTTGGGATCGCATCTAGGATTTCCGGGATCGCACCCAACATAGTCCATCGCATCCTATATTTCTAGGATCGTATCTAGGAAAAGAGATCGCACCCTATTTTTCTAGGATCGCATCTCATTTGTAGACTTAGATTTTTTGCAAATTGTGAACTGTCATCTTTCTGTGGACTTTGAATCACTTAGGTGATTATGTTTCTGCACGTTTGTCATAGATAGGACACTGATTTATTTTTTTATTGCCAAAAACAAGTCAATTTTGAGGTAGTTGCATTCTGAGGGACATATCCAGGGTGTGTTCTTGCCTTGGCCAGACTGCTATCAGATGATGAGTAGGAGGTATTAGTCCATGTAGGATTACGATCGTTGATTGGTTTACTCGATATAGGGGTAAACTAGGGGTTGTTGACTACTCTTCCCAAGAGATGGCACTCAGAGCACAACACCTTCCATCTCCTAACCAGGGAGATGACAGTCACACCTGAGGACATGTGGCACATACTTCATGTGCCAGTGATGGGTCAGGAGGTATGATTTAAGGAAACTTCTATTTTTTCCATATGTATAGCTTTTCATTTCTTCCAGGATGACACTATTGATTGGAGATACATTTCATGGGACTACATGTGCGATCACTATGATCATCTGACTGTATACTTGGCAGGCTTGATTGGTGGCATCCCAATGTTAGACAGAGGAAAACATGGGTTTTTGGTAGGATGGGTAGATATGTTGGAGCAGATGGTCATCTCTAGATGGAAATTTGCATGGGGTAGTTTTATTCTAACCCATATGTATCAGGAGGTTCATGAGATTGTATATCAGTATACCCAGAGCATGACTATAGGGATTTTGATACTTTAGATCTGGGCCTGGGAGCACATCCCTTTGACACGACCCATTGTAGATAGGTAGCATGCACCTGAGCAGCCATATGTATATATGTACGTAGGTCTTATCCAGCAACCCCATCTAGGCAAGGTAGAGTAATGGCAGCGTCTATTTGATGATATGACAAAGGTAGTATGGATACCATATTTGGAGTGTGAGGAGTGGACCTATGATGCTAGACAGGTTCCATTTTTCTTTTAGAGAAGGTACCTGATCGGGAGGACCAGATATGTTGTAGAGCATTTTTTACACACCCAAGTCTTGAGACAGTTTGGCCGTCGGTAGGTTAGGAGCCAGGATGTGACAATATATGCCAGAGTTCGTGATGAGGCACCATTATGGGGTACCCAAATGAGCTATGAGACTACCCACTAGGATATTAGAGACATGGTTGGAGTCAATTGGGACCTTCTCCTAGATGTGGCAGATGCAGGTTGTTCAAATGGATACGTATCAGAGATGCTTCAGCATCTATTTCCACTATTTATTGTTCCTGAGGAGGCCATTCCTCATATAGAGGACCTTGTAGACTATGAGCCTGATGACTTCCTTGTCAGAGATAGGGGAGGAGCATAGAGAGATAGGGGTGCAGGGGTAGAGACAGAGGGTGTGTTGGAGGTAGACGAGATGGTAGGCACCCTCCTCCAGATGAGGGTGATGATGGTGGAGATGACAGGGGAGGAGGAGCTGTGGGTGGTATTGGAGATGTGGCGAGTGGTAGTGGAGAGGGTCAGCACACCTGATTTAGATTTGTTGCTCCCCGTATAGATCTAAGGCCTTTACTTATAGGGGAGCAGCAGAGACAGCAAAGGCAACAACAGAGGCAGCCAGATAGGTCACAGGATAGACTTTCAGGGAAGGATTCTAGCAGAGGTTCAAGTAGGGATAGAGATCCCTTATCTCAGTGTGAGTAGGAGAAAGAGAAGCTCAGAGCATGAATCACATCAGTAGATGCCAAGCTTAATATAGCAGAGGCTAGGATTACTATATCAGATGCATTGCTTGATGACATGGATAGGCAGCTGGAGAGACTTTGAGTCGAGAGAGTGAAATAAATAGATTGATTTTAGTGGATTTACATGCTTTACTAACCCTATTTTTGCTAACACAATGATCTATTGAAGTGTTGTGTCACAGGTAACAGGCGCACTATTTCATAGGGGAAGCTAGAGCTGATTTGTGTATTTTGTCATATATACACTCTTGAGATCACTTTGTATATCTAGATCCTTCTGAGATCATTCTTTTGTACGATGACACTTTATACATATATATATGATTCTTTCTAACTCTTTGATACTTTGATATTCTTTGTGTAGACTTGTGCCATATTTTTGATCTGTATCATGATTTGATATATATATATATATATATATATATCTGATGCAGCTGTTCCGATCTTGACATGCTTCATGAGTTTTCTTTTCTTTGATTAGATGTTGTTGCACATGTGATTATGTTTATCTTGGTCTCATGATGATTTAGATGATGACATCATTTATGCATTTATGGATTTATTATTGATATAAATGTTTTTCAAAATGAGACTATGTGAATATGTAAAATGTATGCTTTTGAGATTTTCTATATGCAAGTAAATGTATGGATGCATTTAGGATGTAAAAATGAAATGCATAAATGCTTTGTTTTTGTATTTTCCTTCTATCTCTTTTATGGATGTAAAATGTCTGATATGAATATGCAATGATATTGATATCAGTAATATGGAATGATGTAATTAAATTAGATTTAGAAGAAAATTGAAATCATTTTGAGCTCAAAGTCTTTATGCTTTTGTTTCTTTCAAAAATGCATCATGCAATCCCTAAATGTAGCTATATGCAGACTCTTAGGAATGTCACTAATTTGTAGATATTGTAACATTTTTATCATCATTGGGCGCTTTTCAGAATGGATACCACCTGATAGTACAACCATCAATAATACCCACTGATATTATGAAAGTATGAATACTATGTTTAATTGGATGTAATGTCAGAAAGAGAATTAGGCATCGAGGCATAGAAGCCAGGATGAAAAGTTAGTCACGTTGCTTTTACTATATCAAATTCTGTGTAAGGTAAGATATTGGACTTGCAATGACCTTGAAAATTCATATCCTTGGGTACATTATGCTTCATATACTTTAGTGAGAATCTAAATTTTTAGAAAATAGACAAGGAAATTATTTCAACCTCACCGTAGTTTACACATAACAAATATCGAGATATATGCAGCTATCCACTCATGTTGGCAACTCTTACCATAAACATCCAAGTTAGATGAAATTTATAGGATCATTTGGAAAAATCACCATATGCAAAAAACCAATAAAATGTTATGCCCCCAGTCCTTGCAACTCTTTGTCTTTGTGCAGACGTCATGGAGTAACTTGGAAGACATAACAACCATCAATTGAGAATCAATCAAAGAAACTTTATAACTGCTTAGATGCCCCTAGTTAAATCATCATTGGAACATAAAAGAGTCATAATCAAACCAAGATCAAACTGTATTTAAGGTAGTCTTGAGAAATACTATTGATTCATTTGTCAAGCAGAGTAGAGATTAATCAATCAAAATTTGGAATTTAAGCAATATGTGTTCCATGTTTGTGTAGAATCATCATTCTGGTTGCAATCCAATGTAGGTCTTAGGAACACCATTAGTGCAATGTTTGTGTCATCCTTGTTTCATGAAAGTGATAGTTTAGCATAAGTATCAAGGAGCATCGTATCACAAGACAAAACATCCTATGACAACCTAGAAGATGCAACCTAACATACTGGAAAAGATGCCTCCAGTGAAGAATGAGTTGTTCCCTAAGATAGAAATGTAGACAAATCCCAAGCAACGATAAGATATTTGTAAGGAAACAAAGTCAACCCTTAGCACAGGTGTACTCATGAAGGATTCATGTTGGAAATGTATTGAAAAATAGAGAACAGAATACAAGTGATGCCTGATTGCCAGGTTTTCACCACTCGGTAAGACTTTTCATTTTTTTGCTACCAGGATGCCTGTTTTACAAGGTTCTCAGCAAGGCACTTTTCTCTTTTTCAAATTATTTGCTATTTTTTTTTTGAATGTTTTTGTAGTATCAAGGTGCCTATTTTCCATGTTTTCACCAAGGATACCTTTCTTTAGGACTTTTTTCCATTGTTTTTGAATTTTCTTCAGGATCAATTTTCTGATATTTTTGGTATTTTCTGAGAACTATTTCACTATACAGGCTTTGTTAGCCAAACATCAAGCATAGAAATGCTTCAAATGTAGAGTATTGATAGGATCTGGAAGGAAATCTCTCCTAGGTGTAGTGAGCTAATAATCTCCTATCCCAAAAGTAGCAGTGATAACATAAGGTCCCAGCCAATTAGGTTCAAACTTTCCCTTTTGTTATCGATTTGGCTGGTTTTTAGGATTCTCCTTTAGGACGAGATTCTCCACTTGAAATTTTCATGGTTTGAACTTTTTATTGTACCCTTTGGACATTCATTCTTGGTACACCTTCAGATGATCGAACAACTGTTGTCTGCGCTCATCAAGCAATTCTAAAGAATTCACCCGATCAATGCGGTATTGTTCATCAGTAACAAGACCTTGTAAAGATATGTGCAAAGAGGTGATTTCAACCTCAATAGGTAGTACTTCTTTAGCACCATAGATGAGAGAAAATGGTGTGGCTCTAGTTGGTGTTCTGATGCTTATTCTGTAGGCCCATAGTGCCAAATTTAGTTGTAAATGTAGTCTCTGCCAGACTTACTCACAGTTCTGTGTAGGATCTTGAGAATATTTTTGTTAGATGCCTCAGCCTGTCCATTACTTTGAGGATAATAGATTGAGGAGAAATGTTGAGTAATGTGAAACTATTCACAAAGGTCATCAATGTCTTGGTTTTTAAATTGGCCCCCATTGTTTGTTACAATTGAAGAGGGTATCCCATATGTACAAATAATGTAGTTCAAAATGAACATAGCCACATGTTTGCTAGTGGATTTGATTAGCAGCACGGCTTCAACCCACTTTGTGAAATACTCAATGCTCGTAATGATGAACTTGTGTCTATTTTAAGAATTAGGATATATTTGTCCAACCAAGTTAAAGGCCCATTGCTAAAATGACCAATGTGTAATGAAGGGTATGAGTTCTCTGGCAGGCGCATGGATAAGATTTCCACGTGTTTGACATTTATGACATGTTTTGGAAAATTGAATAGCATCTTTTTCCATTGTAGGCTAGTAATAGCTAAATCTAAGCAGTTTCTTAGCCAATGAAAAGATGTTTGAATGTGATCCACATACACCTTCATGGACTTCTTTTAATGTGCGATGTGATTCTTCATGTTCTAAACATCTAAGAAGTGAACCATTGAGACCTCATCTATATAATTTATTAGTTATGAGGACATAACGTGATGTTTTCCTAATCAAGGCTCTTTTTTCATTCCTGGATAGGTCATTGGGAATAGTTTGGTCAGTTAGGTAAGCAATGATCTTAGTATACCGAGATTGGTCTCGGGCGTTCAAAGAAAAAATTACTTGGTATTCAGGTGTATCAAAGGCTGGGTAGGATAATTATTCCAAAAAGAATTCATAGTGGAATTGATGTTCTTCCAGTTGTAACATGGATGTCAAGGTAGCCATAGTATCTGCATCTTTATTCTCTATTCTAGGTATTTGCTGGAATGTGATAAAGATAAAGTATTTCTGTAGGTCATCAAATAGTTTCTTGTAGGGCATCAACTTCTCATCTTTCATCTGATAATATCTAGATTGACTTGATTGATGATGAGTTGGGAGTCACCATACACATGCAAATATAGAATTTTCCAATCCATAGAAAGCTTAAGACTATTTACCAATGCTTCATATTTAGAAATGTTGTTCGTGCATGGAAACATAAATTTGTAGGACTTGGGTATTTTGTAGGCTTGAGGAGTTATGAACAGAACCCCTGCCCCAGAGCCTTGTTGTGTGAAAGAACCATCAAAGTACATCTTCCATGGATGCTTAGTTAGATGCATAATTTTTTCATTAGGGAATTCAATCCTTAAAGGTTCATCATCTTGGAGTGGTGAATCAGCTAGTTGATCTGTGAGGACTTGTCCTTTAATAGCTCTTATGTCCACATATTCAATGTCAAATTTTCTCAGAATGAGGACCCACTTTGCTAGTTGTCATGCTAATGTTGTCTTTCTTAGGAGGTACTTCAAAGGATCTATCTTTGCAATGAGCCTTACTATATGTGACAACCTGTAATGTCTCAATTTTTGTGTTGCAAAGACAACTGCTAAGTATGCTTTCTCAATAATATTGTAATTGAGCTCATAGGAGACCAATGTTCTACTCATGTAGTAGATTGGTCTTTCTTTCTTAGCTTCATCTTCTTGGGCCAGAAATAATCCCAGTGATGTGGTTGTAGCCAAAATATACAAGAGTAATGGTTTTCCATGAATGGGTGCCATAATAATAAGAGGAGTATCTAGGTACTCTTTTAATTCCCTGAAGTTGGCCTCACAATGTTCATCCTATTTGAAGGTGACCCCTTTTTGCAGTAATTTGGTAAAGGGTTGCGCTCTGTTTGCAAGTTGTGACATGGATCACCGGATTGATTGGAGTCTCCCTTGTAATGTCCTCATTTGATTGATGTTTCATGGAGGAGTCATTTCTAGTATAGCCTTGACTTTTGTAGGGTCTACCTCAATTCCTTTTGCTGAGAAAATAAATCTAAGGAGCTTCCTTGATTGGACCCCAAAGGCCCATTTCTTGGGATTGAGCCTGAGTTGAAATTGCTCCATACGATCCAATATTTTTCTTAAGTCATCGATATGAGTATTTTTTTTTTTGATTTAGCTAAGGTGTCATCTACATAGTCCTCCATGTTCTTATGCATCATATCATGGATTATAGTGGTCATTTCTCTTTGATACATGGCACCTGCATTCTTTAACCCAAATGGCATGATGTTCCAGCAAAAGGTTCCCCATGCGCATGTAAATAGGGTCTTCTCTTGATCTTCAGGAGCAATTTTAATTTGGTTATAGCTTGAGAAACCATCCATCAGTGAGTACATTTGGTAGCCTGCTGTGAGGTCTATGATCATATCAATATTAGGCAGTGGAAAATCATCCTTAGGACATGCCTTGTTCAAGTCTCTGAATTCTGTATAGATCCTAATAGATTTATCTGATTTAGATACTAGGACCACATTAGAGATCCATCCTACGTAAGCAATGACTCTGATGAATCTAGCTTTCAATAATTTCTCTAGCTCTGCTTTTACTAGTAAAGCAACATGAGGATGCATCTTTCTTAGTTTCTATTTCACAGGTTTGATCCCAGGAGCTATAGACAAATGATGCATTATTAATTCAGGATCTAGTCCAGGCATATCAGTATAAGACCATGCAAATTTGATCTTCTTCTCTTTCAGGAACTTAGTGAATTGTACCTTTTCATCTCTAACAAAGATTGTGCTAGGTGTACAATTTGAGGAATTTCAGCCATACCCAAGTTAATTGGTTCTGTTGGCTCTATCATTACTGAAGACCTTTCTTGAAAGTTCTTAGGTAGGATATCAAGAATCTCATATTTTGGTGCCTCTAAAAGGTTTTCACCATTAGATATGTCTTTTGTTTTTACTATTTTAGAATCTGACACTACCTCAACGTGGTTTTCACCATCAGTTTTTTTCTTCTTTTCATTTTCCATTTTTTGACAGAGAAACTTGACATCCTCCTAAGACATGTTCTTTCTCCTTGCATTGGTTGAATAATGATAAGGTTCACAAGAATTTAGGTAGCAAGACAAGGTATAGTCATTAGGGAAGTATAGGATAGGAGTAGGATCCATATTAGTCCAATCAATTAGATCTGGGTTTATCAAAGATAACGAGTCAGAGTTTGGAAAGGAAAACATCGTGTTAGCGTCAAGACTATTAACTAACATGACATGTTCTATTAAGTTAAGTTCTTCAATTTTTAGATCAATAAGAGTCAGATCATCATTAAAAGGGTCATTGTTAGATATATGTGGACTGAACTCTAGTGACTCATCAGTGGAACTTTCATCTTCATCTCTCCGTAAAAGGAGGCTTCTTTCTTGTTACCTCTGAAGTTCTTCTAGACCTAGGAGAACACCAATCTCTCCATCAATGATTGGGGGAAGGAATTCCTCCTCTGGTTTAGGAATATCAATTTTTTTGGGAGTAGTGTTAGGATGTTTGCTGGGTGTTGATGAAGCTACAAACATGTGAATCACATATATTTCAATGTCCTCTGTTGCAACAGATAATTCATCCCGCTCATAATAATGAGAGTGAGTTGCTTCGTTATCAAATCTATTTAAGAATTAAGCAATAGTTATCTGATGTACCTGATTAGCCACCTATGGATCAAAGTGTGGTAAATCAAGGACATGTGGGATTGTGACTAACTGTCCCTAGTTAGGATGTGAATCTTTTTGTCGATATGTTCTCTCACTAGTCATTGCTATCGATGGTACTTCTGGATCATCTTTTGTTGATTCTCCTACCTCTTGAATAGGATCTTGTGCTAACAAAGGTATGTGAATGTCTGGTGGTGTTTCAAATCCTTGTACATATCACTCACCTTGATATTCAGGACTCTGCATACCAACATGTAATAATATTTCATAGGACCATGGTTCTAGTTCTATCTCTTCTATTTCATCACTCCCTTTGTCAGAGACCGAGATTTCTTTTGAAGCAGGTTTGTTAGATTTATTATTAAAACCAAATCCTATTTTGTCTTTGGTATTCCTGAATTCCATGTGTACATTTTTAATAAGTCCTCTTCCTATGTCGCCTAGAGGTCCCTTTCCTTTGTATCCCATTTTTTTGAGGAGGTCGTATCCTTTACCATACTATTTTGGGGATATTTCTACATGTTTTACGTCAGCTTCCTTTGGTTCTCCCTTGTAAAGCCAGTCGAAGACTACCTATTCTTCTACGTTATCTAAAGAAGATGTGGATGCCTTAACCATGCCAGTTTCTTTATGGATCTCTGGCTCTTTAGATGTAGTAGTTGTGAATGATGAGGAAGGTTTCCCATAAGATCTGGGTGATATTGGTAATTATGTCAGTGATGGGGTCATGTCTAGCTTTTCTTCTCCCATACCCGTTTCTTCAAGCTTCAAGGTATTTCCAAAGCTTTTCACCACCATGTCTTTGGTAGTCTCAGGTACAATTTCTTTCAAAACCTCCTTGTTATGTGGGACCATACTACCTACTTTAACATTGTTGCACATATAGCTGGCATCGGCTGGAATTGTTACCCCTACCCCATTATGTGGGAATTTGATACACTAGTGGTAAGTAGATGGTACATCTTGCATTTTATGGATCCAAGGCCTCCCTAAAAGGATGTTGTAGGCCAAGGGCAGATCTAGAACTTGACATATGACATTCCTTTTAGCTGGCCCGATTCTGATGGGCAGAATAATAAGACCTTTAGAGGATCTTTCTTCCTCATCATAAGCTTTGATAATGATTTTGCTTCTAGAATCAATGATTTGTTCTGAGAGACCCAGTTTCTTTATTAGATTAAGGGTACAAATATTCAATCCTGTGCCTCCATCTATCAATACATGTCTAACACAGGATTTGTGAATCAAGACTTCAATATGAAGGGGTTGATTATGTAGATGTGTTAATGATTTATCATCTTCTTTTGAAAAAGAGAGGTAATACAGTGATGAGATGTGGTTAACCATTACTTGGAATTTGTCTATATCAAGGTCCTTTGGTACATTTGCGGCATGTAGGGCTTGTTCCAGGATTTCCCTATGCATAGTGGATATTTTAAGCAACTCAAAAATTGAAATTTTAGCAGAGGTTCGTTGTAATTGATCTACCAAGTTATACTTTCCTGTAGGAATAGTAACAATGTGCTTTGTCACTGTCGGTTTGGGGATAGGAACATTGGACTTTGATGTTGGTTTTGATGAGGAATTAGATCCTTTGATCGTGACCTATTTTTGAATTCTTGTCAATGCATTTGTTTGGAAAGATGTGTCTTTAACACTTTTGATTGTGATTGTTACCTAAATTTTTACATCCTGTGCAATTTGGCCATCCTCTGTGTTTTCCCGCCCAAAATGGCTAGGCCCCTTTTCAAGTCTTGCTTTTTATGTCATATCTTTGAGTTGCACGACTACGTGACGAGCTGCCAATCGTGGTCGTCGCACAATCACGACCTATTCTTGCATAAGTTCAATCCACCCCCGACTGAGCGACGAGCTAAAGAAATGAGTTATCACGCAGTCGCCAGTTGTTTCTAATTTTTCATGTTGGGGCCGCGAGTCGGTGACGAGCTGAAAGAGAAAAGTGGTCGCGCAGTCGCCGAGTAGTTTAGGTAAAATAAAAAGGGCTCGCGAGTGCGCGACAAGAAGAAAAGGAGTCTCATCGCACAGTCGCTGAGTAATAAGATCAAAGAAGGAACTGCTCGCGAGTGAGCGACCAAAAGAACAGAAAGAACTCATTACGCACTCGCTGAGCAAAAAAGGTAAATAGAAGATGGCCCGCGAGTACGCGACGAGTAGAAAGATATAGTCATCGCTTGGTCGCTGATCAAATTGGGTAAATGGAAAAGAGCTCGTGACCTTGCGACGAGCAGAAAAGAAGAGCTCATCGCTCAGTCGCTGCAGTTGCCAAATGAAAGAGAAAGAGGCTGCGGGTGTGCGAAGAACCGAAGGGTAATGTCATCGCGTACTCGCTGAGCAATTAAAGCAGACTGAATGCTGCTTGCGAGTGCGCGACCGAGGAAGAAAGAAACTCGTCGCGCAGTCGCTGAGCGATCAAATAAAAGAAGGATCCACTTGTGGGTCTGCAACGAGCTGGAGAAGCAAATGGTCGCTCACTCGTCGAGCAATGCTCATAAAAAGAAAATAGTCTGCGGGTCTGCGACGAGCTGAAGCAGACGTTGTCGCACAGTCGCCAAGAAAAAGGTTAGCAAAGGAAACAGAGCACGGGTGTGCGATGAAGAGGAGGCGTCGCTCATCGCTCAGTCGCTGCGCAATTAAAACAAAGTAAAAGCTACTCGCGACTGAGCGATTGACGAAAGATAAGGTGTTGTCGCGCACTCGCCGATCGAAAAGGAGAAAGAAAAGGTAGCCTGCGAGTACGCGACGGTCAGAAGAAAGAGGTCATCGCGTGGTTGCTGAGAAAAAAGGTGAATGAAAAGAGAGCTCGCGACTGCGCGATCAATAAAAGATGGCTGCTTGTTGCTCAATCATCAATGTTTCAAGGAAATCAATGATCGGCTTGTGATTGTGCGATTGATGAAAAAGAAGCTTGTCGCCTACTCGCACAGAAGGTAAAAAAAGGTAAAAGGACCTCGCGAGTGCGCGATCATGGAAGATGTGATGAAGGAAGAAACTCGTCGCGTACTCGCCCAGAATTCAGAAGGAAGAAGACATGGCTCGCGACTGTGCGGTGATGATGCAGATGAGATCGTCAAATCCCAAGATGTTTTCTCAGTTGCAGGCGTGGAAAAAGATACAGAGTCTAATCACAAAGTTATTACTCTTAGTTACAGTTGGCCGAAAGGCATGGTCGTGGTCGAGGACTGACTGATGAAAGATGGAGCGGCGGCCGTCGGGGGTCTTTTCTTGTCCTGGGAGACTGTGATCAGTTGGTGAACATTCATGACGGGGGTTACTTGCAGGTAGAGCCGATTTCTTCCCGAGTGGCATGTCTGCGGGGCATGATCAAGTACAGAGATGGGCGCTAAGAAGAAAAATCAAATCTGATCTGATCGATTCACCTTGATGCACATTTATGGCCAGATTATATTTTTGTCCTAGGGTCAGTTATTCTATTGTAAATCTGTAACCCTAGTTAGGTTTTTTGGACTCCTGCCTGCGTGCAGTTGAGGGTTGTATAAAAGTTTTTTTTTTGAGAGCCTTAGGGCTTAGAATATTTTGGCATTTTGTAAGGAGAATTCATTCTTCCCAGGAGTTATCTGAGGCATTCTTTCTTCCCTCTGGCTTTTACATTCTGTAATCTCCTCATTGATCATGCAAGCTGTTGGAAGTACTTTGTGATAATCCTTCATATCCCTATGCTTCCTGGTTTGTATTATCTCTTATTGGATTGAAGTTTATGA
>MU225021.1:1567064-1594562 GCA_018584345.1 Thuja plicata | reverse complement strand
CTATGGGTGAGAATCAATCAGAACAAGAGGTTCATTATCAACAGGAGGTTGATACACAAAAGGATGATGTGCTTTTGTGTGCTGTGCTGCCTGGTTTTGAGCAGGATGAAAAGGTTATAGAGGAGCTATTCCAAGAAAGGAACACAGACAAAGGCCCTGAGGTGCTTGATTTCTCTGCTATCATGGAGGCCTTTTGTGATAAATTGAATGATGAGCCCTTATTCCTTGGAATGGAGGTTCAAAGTTGTGTGCCTATGGAAGGAGGCTTGGTTTTAGATTTCTCTCCTTCAGAAGGACTGCTGCATGAGTAGGAGTTGGAGACAGTCTCAGATCCTCAAGATGTTAGCAGCTTTGATGAGCCCCTGGCCTGTTCAAAAGAAGAAGATAATAGTCCCCTGACTAAGGATGATGACTTAACATGGCTATCCTGGATGGAAGACAACCATGAAGATAAAAAAGAAGCTATTAAGGAAAGTACTACAATCAGACTTTCAAGAGGCTGCCCCATTAGGTACTTGGCCCAGAAGGAGTTTACTGAGGCCCTCCCATATGACCAATCAGAGGAAGGTAAACTTGATCTCATTTTTAAAGAGGCAGGTCTTAATTATCTGATAAATTTTTATGTGCCTCTAGTTCTTATAGTTACCCTGGTGGACTCAATGCAAAATATCCTGATGAGGAAGGGTAGCTATTTTTCACAACTAGTGAATGGTTTTGTTTGACCAGCTTCTGCACTGGTTAGTTTAGCTTTAGGTTAGGTTTCCTATTTTCTTTCAGCTTTCTAGTGTGGTTTCCTATTTTCCAAGAAGTGCACGTGCACAGTTTTGCCCTATCATTTTTTGTGTTCAGAAATGACTCCATGCCCAATAGATATGTCAAGGCCACTGATGGAATGTCTAGCAGGCTGACATCCCGCAGAAGTCGCCAAATTGTTACCTAAATTTTTACGTCCTGTGCAATTTGGCCATCCTCTGTGTTTTCCCGCCCAAAATGGCTAGGCCCCTTTTCAAATCTTGCTTTTTATGTCATATCTTTGAGTTGCGCGACTGCACGACAAGCTGCCAATCGCGGTCGTCGCGCAATTGCGACCTATTCTTGCAGAAGTTCAATCCACCCCTGACTGAGTGACGAGCTGAAGAAATGAGTTATCGCGCAGTCGCGAGATGTTTCTAAGTTTTCATGTTGGGGCCGTGAGTCGGCGATGAGCTGAAAGAGAAAAGTGGTCGCGCAGTCGCCGAGCAGTTCAGGTAAAATAAAAAGGGCTCGCAAGTGCGCGACGAGCAGAAAAGGAGTCTCATCGCACAGTCACTGAGTAATAAGATCAAAGAAGGAACTGCTCGCGAGTGAGCGACCAAAGGAACAGAAAGAACTCATCGCGCACTCGCTGAGCAAAAAAGGTAAATAGAAGACGGCCCGCGAGTACGCGACGAATAGAAAGATATAGTCATCGCTTGGTCGCTGATCAAATTGGGTAAATGGAAAAGAGCTCGCGACCTTGCGATGAGTAGAAAAGAAGAGCTCATCGCTCAGTCGCTGCAGTTGCCAAATGAAAGAGAAAGAGGCTGCGGGTGTGCGACGAACCGAAGGGTAATGTCATCGCGTACTTACCGAGAAATTAAAGCAGACTGAATGCTGCTTGCGAGTGCGCGACCAAGGAAGAAAGAAACTCGTCGCACAGTCGCCGAGCGATCAAATAAAAGAAGGATCCACTTGTGGGTCTGCGACGAGTTGGAGAAGCAAATGGTCGCTCACTCGCTGAGCAATGCTCATAAAAATAAAATAGTCTACGGGTCTGCGACGAGCTGAAGCAGACGTTGTCGTGCAGTCGCCAAGCAAAAGGTTAGCAGAGGAAATAGAGCACGGGTGCGCGATGAAGAGGAGGCATCGCTCATCGCTCAGTCACTACGCAATTAAAACAAAGTAAAAGTTGCTCGCGACTGAGCGATTGACGAAATATAAGGTGTTTTCGCACACTCGCCGATCGAAAGGGAGAAAGAAAAGGCAGCCCGCGAGTACGCGACGGTCAGAAGAAAGAGTTCATCGCGTGGTCGCTGAGCAAATAGGTGAATGAAAAGAGAGCTCGCGACTGCGCAATCAATAAAAGATGGCTGCTTGTCGCTCAATTGTCAATGTTTCAAGGAAATCAATGATCGGCTTGTGATTATGCGATTGATGAAAAAGAAGCTCGTCGCCTACTCGCACAGAAGGTAAAACAAGGTAAAAGGACCTCGCGAGTGCGTGATCACGGAAGATGTGATGAAGGAAGAAAATCGTCGCGTACTCGCCCAGAATTATGAAGGAAGAAGACATGGCTCGCGACTGTGTGGTGATGATGCAGATGAGATCGTCAAAGCCCAAGATGTTTTCTCAGTTGTAGGCATGGAAAAAGATACAGAGTCTAATCACGAAGTTATTACTCTTAGTTGTAGTTGGCCAAAAGGCATGGTCGTGGTCGAGGACTGATTGATGAAAGATGGAGCGGCGGCCGTCGGGGGTCTTTTCTTGTCCTGGGAGACTGTGATCAGTTGGTGAACATTCATGATGGGGGTTACTTGCAGGTAGAGCCGATTTCTTCCCAAGTGGCGTGTCTGCGGGGCATGATCAAGTACAGAGATGGGCGCTAAGAAGAAAAATTAAATCTGATCTGATCGATTCACCTTGATGCACATTTATGGCCAGATTAGATTTTTGTCCTAGGGTCAGTTATTCTATTGTAAATCTGTAACCCTAGTTAGGTTTTTTGGACTCCTGCCTGCGTGCAGTTGAGGGTTGTATAAAAGTTTTTTTTTTGAGAGCCTTAGGGCTCAAAAGATTTTGGCATTTTGTAAGGAGAATTCATTCTTCCTAGGAGTTATCTGAGGCATTCTTTCTGCCCTCTAGCTTTTACATTTTGTAATCTCCTCATTGATCATGCAAGCTGTTGGAAGTACTTTGTGATAATCCTTCATATCCCTATGCTTCTTGGTTTGTATTATCTCTTATTGGATTGAAGTTTATGAATGCTAATTAATGAACATTGGGGTTCCTAGTTCCTCTCATTTTTTGCAATTCTGTGTGTTACTGTGTTTGATCTGATTTAGATGTTTTGTGGGTATACTTCAGCCTCTAGCAGTCTTGTCTCATTCCTACATCTGGTTGCAGAGAAGGATGTTTGTTTGCAGGTCATAGGTCGAGTATTTTGTTCAGGCCTTCCTATGAAATACTTATGCAAGCCTATCTAGTGAGTTGTGACTTATTAGACCTGTTTCTTTCATTGGTTTCATTCCTCTACACTGAGATCCAAGCCCTAATTTCGGTGCATCACCTAGTAGGTAGTTTTCTTTCAGTCATTTCCCTTTCAAGCAATCCTTCTATCCCTTTCCCTCAAAAGTTTTACTTTCCTGTTTAGAAGAAAATTAAGGTGATTATCCAAGAGGAACTAGCCTAGAACCTGGAGGTCTCATCTCGGTTAGCATAAGGCCCCACAACCTTGAGATGATTCCCTTGTTATACTGGATTATCAAGACCAAGAGAGCTTGAGATCAGAGGCGCAAATTCAGTGTATAACAGTGACCACATTAATTGATTCAGTTTTAATGTCTAGCATGTTGATCACATTATCATTATTGGAGTAGGTGTAGTTTACTTCATTACCTTTTCCTTTAGATGCTTTCCCTTTCTCATAATTAGGGAACAATTTGTTAAATGCGATATGGTCTTCATTGGTAGTGTGTCCTTTCAATTTGGTCTTTCCTCCTTCAATAAGGTCTTGGATAACATGTTTGAGTTTAAGACAATTGTTGGTCTTGTGTCCTTTGTTCTTGTAAAGGACACAATAAGAATTGTCATCCCACCATCTGGGTTTGACCTCCAGCTCCCATGGCTTGGAATCTGGGATTGTGAGAACTTTGTTGTCTAATATGTCTTCAAAACAGTCTCAAGAGGCTCTCCCAAAGGAGTGAATGTCCTTTGAGTTTTGGAAGTCCACGGTCGACCTTTGCTATTATCATTGGTTTCTTTAGGTATGGAGGTTGTTACCTTGGAATCTTTGCTTTCTTTCATGCTATTTGTTAGATTGAACACCTAGGGTTTAGGGTTAACATTAGATGCATCCACCACTCCATCATTGACAATGTTTTTGTTTTGCTTCCACCATTTAGGTTTGGAGTTAGAGTTGGTATATTTGTTTTCATTTTGAAGAGTGATTTCTCCCTTTTTAACCATTACTTCTTCAATTCAGATGGCATTCTTGATCATCCTATTGAAGCTAGGGGAGTCTTGCATTTGCAATGCATAGTTTAACTTAGGTATCAAGTTATTGACAAAGATTTCCATTTTCCTAGATTTGGGAATATCTCTTGAATACCGCACAAAGATTTTTCTCCACCTTTGTAGGAAGTGTGTAAAGGATTCACTAGTCTTTTGTTTAGTGATACACAGGTCCATCATGGTCACATCGTGTTGTATATTATAGGAGTAATGTTGGATAAATAGTTGAATCAATTCCTCAAAAGTCTTGATCTTAGGTGTAAGTTTTGAAAACCACTCCATGGCATTACCTCCTAGACTTCCTAGAAAGAGTCGCATGAGGTATGTAGGTTCATGCATGTATTCTATGTTCAGAGCACAAAACTCTCTTACATGGTCATGTGGATCAGTCTCTCCCATATATTTATCATACTTTGGCCTTGCCACGTTTGGAGGAAATGGAACCATAGTAATACTCTTATCAAAGGGAAAGGGACAAATAGAGTCCAAAGAGTATTTTTTCTTAGGTTTAGCCTTCTCTTGTTTGATATTCGTAATCTCTATTTGCATCAAGGTTAGTTGTTTGGTGAGAATAGAGATAGGAGTTGACACCTACTTCTCTCTTAGTTGATCCACATCATAATCCCTAGGTAATATCACACCCATGGATGCTAAATGGAGAAAGTATTTCTCTTTATCTTTACCAATCATATTTTCCATTATCTTGTGGAACTTATTGCTTTGTTTGAGTTTATTGTACTCTTCTTCAGTGATGTCTTCCTCACTACCTGATTCAAATAAAGGATGGTCGAAGTGTGGTTCTTCTTCCTCATCACTATCTTCATGCTTTTGGGTTTTATCATTGTCATATTCCTCAAAAGCCTTACTCCATTCATGAGTGACTCATTCCATTTCTAGAAAGTCTAAATCAAGTAGGGAACTATGGGATGTTTCTCCTTGTTGAAAGTGTCGTGATCTTGGAAGTACTTCTGATTCTTTAGAAGTGTACTTGTTGCATCTTGTGCTAACCATGAGGTTATGTCTCAACTTTATCAAAGTTTCCCGATAGTTTCAAGTAGTATCTCAAATCATTCAAGTGGGTGTGTCTAGGTGGAAGTGTTGTTTGTGTTTTGGTGGAAGTAAATAATTCTAGCATCAAAGGGTTAGAATGCCCTGATAGTGAGAAAGGAACCAAGTTGTTTTGAAAAGTGGATAGACCACATGTATTAGACTGATTGCAAAAAGCTGAGAAGACATGCAAGGTAGACATTTTAAAAAGTGTTTTGACACAGAAAAAGGGGAACCAAAAGAGACAACAGGGACATACTAAAGAACCAAAAGGGTATGCAAATCTACTGATTTTTTCTGAGGAACTAATCTGCAAGTACCCACTGTCCTATATGCGAGCTACTAGATGTGAGCCAGGAAATAGAGGATGCAAGCTTCTACTGGACCAAATGCAACCTTGTACCCTAGATGCAATGAAGTGTTTACTAGATATGAGCCAAGATACCAGATACGAGCTAGGATACTAGATACAAGCCAAGAAATGTAGGATGCGAGTTTCTGGTGTTTCTGTTAGTTTTGTAAAATATGTTCTGGAAGTGCGTGAAGTTCATTTGATTGCAGATTGCGTTCTAAGACTTGTCGGTGAGTGAAAACAAACGTGTTGACCAAGGATTGGATTTTGTTACTTTTTTTGAAGGATTTTATCTTGTTAGTGATCTTTAAGATACATTAAGCAGATTTGCATTGTTAGGGGAACAAACACATCCTTATGCCCTATTTTCTAGGTGGAGGATGAAAATCCTTTCTCGTTGACTTAGGTACACACTAAAATGCTAATCAGAATACACCCTTCACCAAGAATGCAATGGCTCCAATCATGATGCTGTATTAGCCGACTCCAAATGCAAGTGAGGAAATGATATGACGAGTGTCTTGGGGAAATTAATTTTTGCCTTGCACAAGGATTATCACCCTTTCAGAGATGAATCGGGTAGTTTTTTCTATGAAGTTCATTGTTTATGATGGGGAAATCCATTCGAAATTGTCTCCCATAGAATTGCACATGGAAAAATTAAGTCGTATAGCCATATGAGTACTCAAGTATATGTAGTCTCACAAGAAAGATTCAAGCGGATCCACTCTACACATACCCAAGCATGTTCAAGGAATGATGTCAAAATTCCATGAACAGAACTGATTCCATCTTCTGAGGCTTTGGCCTATGAGGAAGCAATTATTTATAGTGAGTTGGAAGGGTTGGTGTAAAAGCTTTCCTCACTTGGGTCGTACCTAGGAGATTTTTTCCTCAACCGATAGGCCCTCTACTATTTAATAAGCATACAAAGGATTGGCGAGCGTAGGATGTCTAGATTTTTGATTCTTCAAAAGAAGAAGAGCATACTCTCCTAATCCATGTTGTTTTCTCCCAAAACAATTTCAATAAAATAGTTTTTTCCTTCAAGCAATGTTGTGCCTGATTTAAGATGTTCCTATTTTATAAAAATAGGATGCGTGAAAGAAAATTTGTTTTGTTCAGTTTCCCCAAAGTTAGATGATTTGCTTGTTCAATTTCTAATCCAAAATTTAGACAATGATATTTTCTTGTTCAATTACCCACAATGTTAAGTGATTTGTGTTCAATTTTAGATCCCAAAATGAATTAAACAATGTAACTTGTTCAGTTATCCCGCAAAATTTAGTGACTTACTTGTTCAATTACTGATTCCAAAAATGAATCAAAGTGTGAGTTTGTTTGTCCATTTATCTCCAAATTCATTTAAAAGTGTTAAACCAATGTCTGACTTTTGGATTTTCCATAAAGGAAAAGAGCATAGTAATCTGGTCGATTTAACAAATGTCGAGAAAATGTGTTAAGTTTTTTAAAAAATCTTTGCAAATGGTTAGTACTAAAATCAGTTTAAAAACATCTGTGAACACACACGTTAGTCAAGTCTTCCCACTTCCTTATTAGAAACTTGCAAGCATTAGTTAGGGTGTCAAAAGATCAAATCAACAACTAGTTAAAGTGTTAGGGGTTAGGCAATGAAGTTCACAAAAATTTCAACTGATGCGATCCTAGAATTTTAGGAAATGATGCAACAAACTAGATGCGAGCCTTTGCTATTAGATGCAACAGAGTGCTGACCAGATGTGAGCCTATATTAAAAATGACCCATGAAATCCTGGATGCAAGCTTAGATTTTTGTGGTGCGAGGGCGTATCCTGGATGTGAGCTTTTGATACCAGAAACGAGCCTGGACCTGAAATCTGGGAAGACAAATTAGTGAAAAATGAAGTTGAAATGAGGAAAAATATGAAATTGAGCCCCACGGTGGGCACCAGAAATGTGTGTGTGAAATAGTGCACCTGTTACCTGCGACACAACACTTCAATAGATCACTGTGTTAGTGAAAATAGGGTTAGTAAAGCATCTAAATCCACTAAAATTGATCTATTTCTTTCTAACTAGGAGTGTGAAAAATAACATAATAGCCCTTAGATTATGCCTTTTTCAGTAACATATACAACCTAGCATGAAAGATTCTATTAAAACTAAGAAATATATCCAATAAACATGCATTCTAGCTCTAAAAATCAAGATTATAACAATGCATAAACATGAAGCTAAAATACAATATGAATCTATGTTAATACTAGAAGCATAACAATACTTTTAAATCTAAAAATTAAGGGCATTATGAGAATGCATTCAAAAATTAAGGGCCATTTGTGCTCAAAAACTCATTCTATTTATAGAAGAAATGAGGAGAGAGAGGGGGGACAAAGTTCATTAATGGAGGTGTAAAAACAATTAATGAGGTGTAAAAGGCTTTAAATGCCAAAGGCATTAAAGAAGCATGGTGGAAGTCATATGCATTAAATGCAAGCATTTAAGAGGTGTGGTGAGAGGTTTAAGAAGCATGCGTGAGGATTTAGAGTCAAGCTTGAGAAAGTTGACTTTCTAAAGTGGGTTGGATTCCTAATCACAAATTTAGGAATGTGACATCATTAGCAAGTGGGTTATGATAGAATTAGGATTAGGATTAGACTTAGCATGGGGGGAATAGGTTTGGATGGGTTTGAACCCAGGATCAAGGTGGTTGAGATAGGTTAGGTTAAGGTTAAGGGGAATATTAATGAAATGAATTATATTTAATATATTCATTCAAAAATAGGGAATTTAGTTATTTAAACTTTTTATTGCTTTAGATAATTAATTAGGACTATAGACAATTAATTAATTTAATTTAGGCTAGGGGATAGGATTTTTGCAAGTGATTAGATATAATAGGGATTCTATTGAATTCCTTATAAATTAATTACCTTAGCCAGGTATTGATTTTGAATTGAATTGATTAGATTTGATTGGCTAAGGTGATTAATAAAATTGAGTGATTAAATCACTTAGGAGATTAAATCTGATTTGAATGAATTATGCCAGCCGATTGAAGAGTTTCATGTACACAATTGGGGGTGTGATCACACTTAGGGAAAATAGGGTCTATGGTCAGAGTAGAACAAATTAGGGTGGTTACAATATTGATAGATATAGGCTCAAAATCACAAATTAAACATCTAGTGTTCAAAGACTTACTTCTTGTTCTCATTCCAGCCTTTTTGTCTCCTATGATCTAGTTATGTGGATGGTGTCTTCTGACATAATTGAAAATTACTGGTTTAGCTCTTTCCTCATCATTCTGATCATCATCTTGACCTTCATTTTGATCTTCATCGCTCGGTACATCATTGTGAGCAATTTCCTAATTTTTGGTGTTTGCAGCCTGATGCTCAGGTGCATTTTTTTGTCTCTTAGGAGTGATAAACTATTGCTCATGTAGAGTGTTAGGTTCTTCACTGTAGAGAAACATGTTGTAGTCTTCTAGTTCTTTTCTTTTTTCCTCATCATTTTTCTCAGCAAATTCATCCACTTTGACATTTGTACTTTCAATGATTTTGTTAGAGGATTTGTTAAGACATTTATAAGCCTTGCTTTTGGTAGAATAACCTAGAAATATCCCTTCATCATCTTTGGAGTCAAGCTTTCCATTTCTATCATCTTTCAGCATATAACATTGACTTCCAAAAACTCTAAAGTAACTTACATTGGGTGTGTATCCATACCATAGCTCATAAGGTGTCTTATTGGTGTCTTTCTTCAATTGAACTTTGTTTAATGTGTAGACAGCAGTACTGACAACTTCTCTCCAGAATGTTTGATTGACATTTTTTTCAATCAGCAGTGCTCTGGCACAATCAACAATCGATTTATTTCTTCTTTTGGCAATCCCATTTTGTTTTGGTGTTCTCGGTGCAAAAACTTGTCTTTTAATTCCATGCTCATTACAAAAGTTAGTGAATTCATCAGAAATAAATTATCCTCCTCTATCTGACCTTAGACATTTTAGTTCCTTTCCACTTTTTTTTCCACTATATCTTTATACCATTTAAACATCTTGAATTCTACTGATTTGTCTTTTAAGAACATAACACTCATCATTCTCAAATTATTATCTACAAATAGAATAAAGTATCTATCACCATAGTAGCTCTTTGTTCTCATGGGTCCACATAGGTCAGTATGGACTAGCTCTAGAAGATCATTATATGTGTAGGTTTTTCTCTTGAAACTAGACTTTTTCATTTTACCTTTTTGACAATTCTTACACATGACATGGTCAGGTTTTGACATTCTTGGTAAGCCTCTTACTTTCCTTTTATTTCTTATCCTAACCATGTTTTCAAAGTTCACATGACATAACCTTTTATGCCACAACCATATGTATTCATTTATAGCCATTAAACAAGTGGTGTTAATACCATCAAGATATAATAGGTTACCTTTTGTCTATTCTCCAGTTCTGATTAACCTTCTTGATTCATTAAAGATATTTTCCTTTTTATTTTTAAATGCAACTCAGTGACCTATGTTATTCTATTGTGAAACACTCAATAGATTATAGTTAATTCCTTTCACCCAATATGCATTTTCACATCTGATCAGATTATTCAACATTATCATTCCTTTACCTTCAACCGGACAAGGTGAGTCATTACCCATTCTTAATGATCCACCATTATAATATTCAAAAGTTTCAAAATTTTCCTTATCTCTAGTCATGTGGTGAGTACAACTACTATCAATAATCTAGACATCATTATTACAAAACTTAGATATGAGTGTAGTCTCAACATACCTTTCCTCTTTGTCTGAATCATCCTTCATAGCAAAATATAGCACATCAATATCTTCATCATATTTGGTGTTAGTATTATCATGTTTGTTCTCAGCTAGGTAACAAGCCTTCTTTCCTTTGTCCTCATAGTCTCGGTTGTCTCTTCTATCAGTTTTTTGGTGGCTTTGGTAACCTCAGTCATCACCTCTGTCAAAATTCTTTTCATATGATCTATCATTATTTCTGTCTTCTTTTCTTTTGTTAGGAAATCTAGCAGAAAAGTGTCCAATCTATTTACTGTTAAAACATACCAATTTTAATTTACCTTTGTATCTACCTTTACCTCTTTGCAATCTTCTAGCCATTAGTGATTCAATATCATCAAGTTCTTGGTCATCACTATCACTTTCACTATCATTTCTCATAGTGTGTTTATGACTTGATTTACATATTTTTAAAGAAGATTTGAATGCAGACTCAATAGTTGGTAAGACACTGTTGTCAAAGTTATTCATCTCAAATGAACTAAGTCTACCAATCAAACTATCTAGAGTAACATTGTTATTTTATATTGCTCTCATTTCTTGTATAAAAGATACTGTAATAGCATAAATAGGAAATAAGTTTCTTAGAATTGTACTTACCACTATTTCATATTCAAGTACACCTCCTACTCCTTGGATAGCATTGACAACCTCTTTGATTTTGCAGCTATACTGAGTGATGTTTTCTCCTTCTTTCATTATTAGGTCATCAAACTTTCCTCTTAGGCTTTCTACCTTAGCTCTTAGCACATTTACATCTCCTCCATGTACTAGCTCGAGTTTATCCCACATTTTCTTTGTAGTGGAATATAATTTGACATCTTCAAATTCAACATCAGAGAGTGAGGAAGCAAGTTTTATCATCATAGAATTGTGCTCATGCTTTTATCTCAATTGATCAATTGTCGGAGGTCCAGTAGGTAAAGAAAATTCAATATCTAAATATTGAGTGACATCATTTCTAATACCTGATAGGTGGAGTCTTATCCTACTTTTACATGATGCAAAGTTGTCCTTTTTCAACTCAGGCACATCCCTTTTTCTCATCTTGTGATCTTTAGCTTGAGTCTTTAAACTCCCTTTCTAAGCACACAATCTCTGATACCAATTGTTAGAATAATTGAGAGGGGGGGGGGGGGGGGAANATTGAGAGGGGGGGGGGGGGGTGAATCAGTGGCCTAAAAAATTAATCCAATAAATGAACCCAAAAATTTATACCACACATATAAAACCTCTAGTTATCTTTAGTCCTATATGATGTATGCCTTGTATGAATCTAATATGTATATACTGCTCGGTGTTTATACTCTTTATCCTTTCCTTAAGCTTTACTGAATAATAGTCTATCTTTACTTAACCTTTACCAAATTATAGTAAATAACTTAGTGTTTACCGATCAATCCTATTTTAGTAATGTGTAAAGTAAAACATCAAAGCAATGAACCATATACACATTTGACACATGAATTTTTAAGGTGGAAACCTTGTTAGGGGAAAAACAACTTGGGACCAGTAACCCAAACTTTTCAATCTTTTGGAGTGAGCTCGGTGAAGATCCAACCCTGTTAAAGGTTACAAACACACTGTTAAGTGTGACCTTGTTAGAGGATTTATCACTAATATTTTATCACTTGACCTAGACTTCACTATGTTGTCAACATGAAAACCTTTTGATACTCATTGGGATGTATCTCAACATATAAAGGATGATTAAATCCTACTTTGTTAAGAGATTTTATGAATCAATGGTTAAACTGAAACAATGTATGATCTATTCATAAATACAACTTAATCCTGCAAATGTTTTGATCTATTGTAAGCTCATAATACCTCTTTGATCAATGTTATCTTCAATTCCTTTGCTCCACTTCTTTCTAGCTGGTGAATTTTGTTCCTTCTTTGTTGCTCAGTGTCTTCATAATTCTTTATCTCTATTCTTCAGCTTGTATGATAAGGTGTGTATGAAGACTTCTATCTTCACCAAAATTCTCTTTAGCATCCCTCTCTTTTCATAATGAATTACATGTCTCTTTATATAGACATGAATTCACCATTTCTTGTCCTTCTTGTTTTCTTCATTGATCACTTCTTGATCTGTAAAGATTTCCATGCTTTCTTTAGTTTTAATCCATAAAACTCTCCATATTGTCTGGAATAAAACATGCTTTAAATCTCCTTCTTATATTTAGCTTTTAACTAATCAATAAAAAAGTAGTCAAATACTTAACTCTATAATTAGCTCCTTCTAGATAAGTTGTTTTGTCGTATCCTAACTTCAGTTCTTGTCGGTCAACACTTCAATTATGCTCGGTGACTATTGTAGATAGCCCAGACATCAACTTCTATTTTCTTTGGTGACAACTACAGTTAGCTCGGTAATGATTTCTCAGGTATCACTTGCTTGGGTAACACTGTCTCTTGGGCAACACTATAAAATTCTGTGCTTGGGGTTCACTATCCCTCGAGGTTTACTATCACTCGGTGTACATGAACTCCTATGATAGAAACTTTTTCTTTTCAAATCTTTAAGTGTTGTGACAATATGTGTATGAGAAATCATACCATATTAAGTTGACATAAATGACAATACAATACATTAATTGATTTAATGTCTTGCATTTTTCTTCTGCATCTCAGTGATCATCAACCTTGTCATCTTCAAAGATTCAATTATTTATAGTTCATCATCTTGGCTGCATCATGGGACTTGAGAAACATCTGGGAGAGTTCTGATAGTGTAGTGCTATTGAAATTTCCCTCACACCAGAATTGAACCTTGGTCATTTTATCAAACTTTCCAAGTATAGAATCGATGAGAGTATAAGTCCTGGGGCTGAGAGGATCATCCAATGAAATCTCCTGGATGATGGAAGCATATTGGTCCAATGGATTCCAAACCATCTGTAGTTGCTCTTATAGGTCTCCTACCAATTGCTTATTGGTTTTGAATTTGAACATAGTATGGAGTATTGAGTTTGAAGGAACCCATACGATTCACCTCCTAGAACACCTATATTGATTAACTTGTACTCATTGAGATTTATAATCTCTACTCAGGTATCTCGCCACTCTTCAAACTTCTTGATCTCTCCTTGCCAGTGAATGTTGGTGGCCTTCATCCGCTTTGTGGTATTATTTTCCTAGAAAAAGTCTGGGAAAGATTTGAATAGAAAACTTCTTATAACCCCAATATAATAGGCCATCCATTTGTCCATTGCTAACACTTTTGTTTTCATAACCCTTAGTGCATCAACATCACCTTAAGGGAGCAGAATTTTAAAAGCTGAAGGTCCAGATGCCTCCAAAGCAAGGGGCACACTAACTTTGCTAGGAGTTCAAAAAGATTGGCATTGGTTTCCTTCAACTCCTTTATCTTCTGAGATTTCTTCTCCTATCAGGCCAGAATATCCTAGCCTGATTCATTTAGGAGGTCCAATTCCCCCTACTAAGTTCTTTTACCCAGAGACACCTCCTTGATTACATATTCTTTGGCAATTAACTCTTAATCTTATTTTCCTACTAGAGGGGTGGTAATCATTTTTAATACATTACCATCTGGGGCCCTTTGAGTTTTGTGAAGGGTACAAGCCCTCTTGGGCTTCTTAGGAACTTGACTCTTGACCAAAATTTTGGCAAGTGATAGTGGAGCCATAATAGTAGTTGGATGTTTTCTTTTCTGAGCTTCCACTAAGCACTGTGGCAGGGTAGTTATATCACTTATCATTATCACAAAACCTCGGGTGCCTTCAAGGTTCAATTTAGGTTCCCCCTCAGATGTATGTCCGCTGTGTCAATGGGATCCTCAACTAGGTGTCCTTTATCTCCCTTCGCATCACCCTTCGGAATATCATTCATAGATGGGCTAGGTGGAGGTGGAGGCTGAGGCAGCTCATTTAGATCTACTTGTTGAAATATGGCCGCAACTTTATCAGCCACTGTATCCATTGGTGTCAGCAAACTCTGATCACCGATTAGGCTAAGGGGCACTACTTGGGAGGTTATGGTTGTTTGTGAAGGTCTGATTCCCTCTTTAGTTGACACTTTCTACATGACAAGGTTATTTTATTTCTCTTATGGTATTTCCTTTTCTCCTTTGGCCTCTTTGGGTCAGGACTCATCTTCTTCTTGGGCCACCACATCTTCTGGCCCTATTGACTCATGTATTGGAACCTCAAATTCTTGTTCCACTATTTCTTCTATGGTACTGTCAACCATACCGTGAAATTCTCTAAGATCAACCATCGGGAAGAATTATTTAACTTTGATCTATTCTATCCATGTGGGACTCTCTGGATGATCTTGTTTCTCAGAGGAGGAGGAATAAAGTACCTCAACCTTAGGTACATCCTTAGGCTTTGGGCCCATATTTATATTCTATGGGGATTGATATTCCTTTTGCTTCTTTCTTCTCTTGAGCAATAATTCAGGCTCCACAACTGTCGCTGCTCCAATTATCTCTGATTCACACGGTGCACTTAATAAAATAGCTAGGGAGGGAGAACCTCCCACTGGAGACAGGAGCCTACCAGGGTATCTCATAGACCAAAAGTCACTCTCAAGTTTGGTCTGTCCATTAATTTCTTGGAGTGCTACAAATTATCACTCAACTCCTCCATCATGGGGCCAAAATGGGGTTTGAGACTTTAGGTGGGGTGCCTATCCTTTTCTTTCCTTGTGCTTTGGATTGTTTCACATCCCGGGATCCTGAGCCTTCCAAAAATTGATAGTCCATTTGTACTCTCTTCGGGTAGGTCTTCTCGAAATATGAGTGGCTACACTCAATTAGTGCTTTCGAGATGGCCTTGATACTCAAAATTTCTAGTGTATCCCAATCTACCAGAGGAAGTTCCATCTTATCTATACCTATATCTTTATATTCGAGCTCCTCTTGGGACCCAATGTCTAAACATTTCCGTGGGAATATCTAGAACTTGAGTTTTTCCATCATTCCTTTTAACATACTTGTGTAGCGCGACTTCCGCACATCATAATCATCTTGGTTGTTGGACCAAAAATCTTCCATGTGTCGAGCATGGGGGTTTACCCCCTTGGGTATCAATCCTGCCAGTCACCCAAGAGGATCATAATCCTTGCAAATGAAAGAATATTTTTCTAAGTTAAAACTGCTTAGCTCATTTTCTCTTCTTGGTATAGGGAAAGGGAGCAAGAGTATTCCCCTCAAATGAATAGGAATGAGGGAGAGAAGACCTTCTGCAAGGTTGTCAAGGCATGGATCTACAAAATTTGTGTGCAAAACTCCAAAAAATAATTTTGTCCCCACAATCCTTGGGCAACATAAAGGGTTCCCCGGAGAAGCTGGACACCCAAATATAATTATGCAGGGACAAAAGGATGAAGCAATGTCCACACACACCAACTAGGTTCATGGCCTGCGAGGATAATCTAAATGCCTGATCACTAGTGATCGCCTTGATCCTGTGAAAGATGAAGGCATTGTTGACTCTACAAAAATGTGGGAAACTCTAGTCCCACTAAATTTGGGGGAAGTGGTCCCATAGAGAAACTTTACTAGGTCCTTCCTCAAGAACACCAACCATTGTTAAACCACAGATTCCCTGGCATTTCTGAGCAAGCGGCCAAATCACGTAGGAAGCCATTCAGAACTTCCACTCTATGTGGACCTTTCTCATTTGGATGTCTATATGTCTGACGATGATGTCAGTCAAGCTGAAGAGTGCCTCATTGGTGGTCAAACCATATAAGAAATAATACATCCAGGGAAGAATTTGAGGGCCTGTGGTTTCCCAAAGATCCTGCATAAGAAGATAACTCCCTCCTAGATGGGCTCCTTAAAATCAGAGAAAGGAAGTTATGTCCACATTTTTGTGTAATCCCGACGGGGAATTTTCATCCATTGGGTGTTGAGGTGGCGTCAGGCCATGTCTATCACATCCTCATACTGCTCGAGGGTTTCATCCTTGGTGAGAGAAAAAACACCGAAAAATTATGGGATGTGCCACCCTCTAGCTGTGGCTTCATGGTCCAATGTGAGGATGGGCACTGGGTATCCCAGAGGAGTGGGGGAAGTTAGAACAACAGTCATACTACCTTGGCAATAACCCCTATCTAGGAGAAAAATTAGCTCCGGCGCTTGTATTGAGCATGGAAAACCAGCTACTTGAATAATTCTGGATGATGCTAAGTTAATTGAGATGGATTCATTAGAGCATCATAGATGATGAATCATTTGAATGAGGCCCTCCAATTTGGACTATGTACCGACCTCTAGGTCAGTGATCTCTTTAAGCACAGACACAATTCAGGACCCATGGATCGTCCCATTATTATTATATTTCTAGGTTAGCAGAAGCTTTGCCAATGTCTACTCTATCTTGTTCATCTTAATGGTGCCTACAACAGCACTCGGGAGGTGAAGACCTTGAAGCCATCTCTTGCTTTCTTTGACCTGTACCTACAAATTGAACAACCGTCCATATATAAACATTGAAAGATTCCAGATTTTGGAGGCTTTGAGAGTGACTTCTCCCTTTAACCTAAAAAAGAGAAACATTAAGGCATCCTAAATGGGATCATATGTCTGAGATTTAATACAATTTTAACACATGAAACATTTATTGCTTACCAATATTAAAAAAAAATGACCTAAAAAGGGGTTGTATGAGGTTGAAAAGGCCAAGCTTGTTAACATGCTTGACATTAACTTGAAAAGACAACAATAATTAGTAATAAGATAGGTAGCCTTGCTACCATACTTTAACACACACATGCCCACTCAGCTGAGTAATGACATTAATGGACAACTATTCTGGTGTGAGTGGCATGAATGCCACTTGGGACAAATTTTAAATGTTTGTTCATGGGAACTAATTTTTCCATAAATGAAAAGGATAGAGGAGAGAGAAAAATTTAATGGCCTACATGTGAGATGGTCTCTGCAACTTGCAGACCTACCTCCTCAACATCTAGGGTAGCAACAACTAGGGTGGTGAACCTGATTATTGAGCAGACATGGTCTCAGACCTCATAAAGAATTTGGATGATAGAGGGTCCTCAAGAATTTCTTCCAAAACACCGAACTAGGCAAAAACTCTTAGAAATATACCAATGGTTTGTGGATGAGTTGGGATTTATTTCTCCTATGAAATCAAATGCCTACTGGGAAAGAGGTCTTGCCTCCAATACAGGTTGGAGAGGCATTTCCGGATTCCTCTCTCTTAAAATAGTGGTTTGGAAAGTATGGAACTTCCTCACTTGTGCATAGACATCTTAAAAAATGTGGGGCTAATAGTACCCAGCCTGGAGGATTTGATGGGCGGTGTCATCTTCCGACCTATGTCCAGTTCCAAAATGACCATGGAATTATTCTATCATTTTGTGGTTTGTTCTCGGTTAAGACAACATAGGTAGATTCCCTCATGCTTTCTTCAAAAAAGGGTCCCATTTTTTATAATGAAATGTGTGCTCTTTAGCTAGAGAGCCCGATGTTTACTAGGGATGAGCCCTTCAGGGCACTAAAGATAAGTAGAAGATGTACCAAGTCTGCATACTAGGGGTCTTGAGTGATGGATTGCACAGTATATGTGTGGCATTCAATATGCAGATTGGCCTCAGCCATAGATTTGCACAACCCTTGTCCTCAGACAAGTTTCATAGGTTGCATTTCTAGATCATATTCTTGGAGGATGGCCATCCATTTTCCCCAACATTCACCTATTTCACTTTGAAGTAATAAATACTTGATGTCCTATTTGAGGAGGATGGCATGCAGTTTTCCACAGAGGATATAGTGTCAGAATTTCTTAACCGCCCAGACAAGGGCGAACACTTTCTTTTCAAGAGGTGAGTATCATACCTCTATATTCTTGAAGGGGGAGCTCATAAAAGAAATGTGTCATTCTTCCCCTTCAACCTTTTGGGTTATCATAGGTGCCGTGGAGTGGGGGGAGGTAGAAGAATATGTGTAAAATGGGAGGGAATAGTCTAGGCTGGCTAGAACTTTGACCTCTGTGATAACCTATTTGATTTTGGAAAAAGCCTGTTTTGACTCCGAGATCCACTCGATTTTGGTATCCTTCTTCATCATATCATTCATAGGTTTTACAACCTTAGCAAAACTAGTGATGAAATGTCAGACAAAATTGATATTTGCAGTTTTAGTAGTGCTTCAACTCACTCAGGGTCTATAGATATACCCTTTTTTGAGAAAATGTGTCCTAACAATTTCCCTTCGGTTACCATGAATATGCATTTATTTAGGTTGAGGGATATACCGAACCGGTGACACATTTCACAAATCTTGGCAAGATGGGCTGGGTGTTCACATCTCTCTCTCGAGAACACAGTTAAATCATCTATGTAGATGATTATGAATTTGTTAACAAAGCCTTCAAAGGCTATATCCATGACAATCTGGAATGTGGTTTTGGCATTAATTAACCTGAATGGGCATTATTCTATAGGAAAACATTCCACACTTGGTGGTGAATGTTGTTTTGGCTTTATCTTCAAATTTAATCATAACCTAATTGTACCCAGAGTACCCATCCAGAAAGGACATCATCTAGGAACCATTAACAATTTGTAACACCTCATCCAACAAAGGGAGAGGGTGGTTATCCTTCTTTGATGATCTATTCAAATTCCAGAAGTCAACACACAATCAAATTTCCCCTCTTTTTTGGAATAGTACTAGATTGGCCACCCAAGTGGTATGTTAGATTGGAAAAATTATCTAGGCGGCCATTAGCTTATGAACCTCTTGATTGATAAGGGGATCATTAGGGGATTGAATGGTCTTTGTTTTTTCCAGAATGGTATAGCGTCCAGTTTCAGGGGGATGGTGTGTGTCATGATAGAAGTATCATAGGTCTTGAGATCTTCATATCCCCATGAAATTATGTTAATATATTCTTGGAGGACCTCGAGAATATTCTCTTTCTTGTCTAGAGAGAAAGAGGCACCAATGTGGGTGAAATTTTCTTCAATGCCCATCCTGATGTTTACCCTTTCGTATTTCCCTCCATTAGGGGTTTGGGACATTCTGTCTTTAGTTTCTAGGTCGGATTCAAAGATTCATTCAAGGGAAACCATCCCATTGGGGATAGTGTTGGTGGGAAGATTGAGGAATTCATCCTCATTTTCTTCTTGTCTGGTATCATCATTTTCTTCTTCCTCGATGATCTAGTCTTCAACGACACCAACATTTTCCATAAAGGTGAGGATATGCCTATCATCTTCAAAGACCTAAAGATTGGTCACATTATCAGGTATGGAGGGTGTAGGTATCATTTCTACTGAAAATATCTAGAGTCGGGAACCCACCATGGGCTCAAGAGTACTAGCTAACACAACTAATGCATTCAAAATGAAATTCAAATTCTAGGGGATCACCTCCATGCAAAAGGCATCAAAATCTTCTATTAAGCTCTACGCCCAGTAGTGATAGGCCGTGAGTAATTTATTGTGACATGTGTATTGGCTCCAGGCTTTCCAAACTATAAGTCCTAAGTCACCCATTTCTTAGAGGCATGTGAATCCCTTCCTAAGGATGAATAGAATTCTGAGGACCAAGGCCTCATACTCAGTGGTGTTATTAGTGCAGTCAAACTGCAGATGATACAATGCAAGGAAAGACTTTACTCAAGGGTTGATCAGTTCCACTCTGGCTCAACAACCTTTTTTAGATTGGGATCCATTGAATTTAAGGATATAGATATCATTACTAGCACATTGTGGTTACAAAGTTTGGGCAGGAGTCATGATTGGTTTGGGATGGGGAGCAAGTTCGGGTGCATTACCCGGCTGAGGAGATGCAGAAACTAAAGTGCCTCTTGGAGGGGTCCATGAAAAGGGTCCCTCAGAAGGTGGTCTATTATATATGTTCATGATTGGACCATGTTTGAGTGGGGCCTGACCCCTGCATCATTCTACATGAAATTCTTTAAGGCAAACCTTGGCAGAGTCTACACATGGTGTGCATTCTAGCTCTGAATGGCTTTGACAATGAACTTGGCACCAAGTGCTAGAGAATAGGGAGGTTAAATTTTCCTCATCACCTTGGGATCTCACATCCTATTTTATCTTTATGGAAAGATCATGAATCTTTTGAGTGATGACAGGATCCTCATCGGGTATTGTTCTACCCTGGACAAAATCCAAGGTCATGAATTCTTTGGCTCTATACAACCTGAGCTCTAACTCAACAAAAGAGACTTCACTTACCTAACCAGAATCAATGAGGGCTTGTTTCATCCTGGGTTTTCTCTCCACCTTGATTTAGTTAGCTTCTCCCCTCCAAGGGAGCCATTGGTGGGAAAAGTTGGTCGAGATATATTCGTTCAAGGAATTGGACCAATTCTTACTTAGGAGCATCCCATAGGTTTTAGGGATGTTGACCACTTTGATGTCAATGACACTAGATATCTGTGGATATTTTACTAGCTGGAAAGGGATGTTCTTTAACTCACCCACCATTTTGACAATGGTTTTGTCTAGCTGGACGACTGCTCCCTTGGACGGTGTGGGAGCCAGTCTGAGCTTCTTGAAAATAGATAGGGGCATGACATTGCCCGAAGCTCCAAAATCTACAAGGAAGTTGTGTAAGATTTTACCATGAATTTTAAGATCGAGAAAAAAGGGGGTCCTCTGTACTCCCTCAAAATACGGCCTCATTAGCATCGTCAAACATGATAGACTTGGGTGGATGGTTACATGATTCTGGGTTCTCTAGATATTTCAAGTAGGACTTCCTCTGCCTGGGACAACTAAGAAGGACTTCCATTAAGGTCATAGTGGTGGTAGTATTCTCCATCACTTTCATGATGTCAAACTTTCCTTTAGGAGTAGATGAGCCTTTTTTGATAAAGTTGTGTGTATATGTAGGCGTGGGTCCTTTGGGATGGGTGGGTTGACATTCTCTAGAGGGTCTTGTGGATGATTCAAAACCCTTGGTGGAATCAATGTCATAAGAGGACCCTTTTTTGACTGACTCTAGGTGTTATAGGGAGTCCTGGGATTGGTAAAGGTGTTAGCCTCAAATGCTAGGATGGAGTTGTTAAAGAAACCTTGCAAGTTGGGTTCTTCTCCATCTTCTTTGTCATCACAAAGAAATATAGTTTCACAGGAGATAGTGGAATGATGTGGTTGGACTGAGGATTTCAGGGGGGAGAGTCACTATTTTGATGCCTATCAAACTAGGAGATCAAGATGATATTCTCTAGCATGGTGTAGTTTACCTCAGAATGCAAACCAGTGTCATGCAATTGACACCAGGATGTCAGGGGGTGAAATTCAATGAGTTGCACAAAATGGTTAGGTCTCGCGCCTCCTTTGGGGTTGGGCTGACTAGGGGGATGGCCCCGTTATTCGGTGTTTTATCCCATTGTTGGTTGGGCTGAACATTTTTGTTTACACCATTGTTATAAATGTTCCAGGGTCCAAAACTATTGGAACTCCGCTGTCCCAAAAAGATGTTCTCTCTTTCGGAGGGGTTAGTAGTGCAGGAGCACACCTAGGCTAACCTCCATGTTTTTATCATTTTTGGATTGTACTTGATATTGGCCAAGTTAAGATAATTGGGTTGTTTCTAGCCCTTGTAAGGTATTTTCTATGTGGGCTAGGTGAGTTATTAATTAGGACTAAGGTCACAACAATAGCAATTGTTAGTAGTTTTTCATTTTATTAGGCTTAGTTGCTAAATGATGGATTTGAGTTATCAATGTGTCCTAAAAAAATAAATGAGGACATAGAGATGCCTTAAGGTCTGTAATGATCTTGGATACTCTAAATGAAGAGGTTAGAGGTCGTAGAAATGAGGAAAGTGGCATAAAAGGAAAGATGCCAAAAGTTGCTAAATTGTTGTCATGACAACATTTGCAATTCTTGCAAATGTTGCATGCAACACGGTTACCTTGGATCCCCCTACAAACTAGGAGTGGGGAATCAACCAAAAAGGCCTAGAATGATGGAAGAAGGCATCTAATTCATAGAGAGACTTGAATATCATCAATGAGTGATTCATTGTAACAAGCTTGAAAGAGCAATACAGTCTGCAATTCTGTGTTTTCAGAAATCCCAAGCATTTCATCATGATAGGGATACTTTATGGATTGAAAGCTTCAAACTAAAGATTGTTTTGTGTTCTTAGGATAGATTGGAGTGTTTTTCATTTAGTATCCAAGTTTCTTTGTGTTCATTTAAGGTGTTGAATAAATTGTTTTGTGTTTAGAGAGTCTACTAGTCTCGTCTTGACCAGTCAATCTAGTCATGCCTCCCCCATGAAATCTAGCCATGGGAAAACCCAAAGGATGGATGGAAATGTTAGGGGAGTAAGTATTGTACATATGTTTAGGATTAGGAGTCTTAGAAATATGGAGATCTATTTTTACTACTAAGCCCTAGGCGAGATGACATTGCCTGGTTAGTGGTTTGGGATAGAAGAATTGACATGTTTCATACAGGGGAAGAAAGTAATGTAAAGACTAAGTATAGTTCTAGTTAGGGTTTAGTCATAATTTGACATTTTTTGATGTTCGAGCTCATACCAATCATTAAGACCAAGTTTTGAAGAAAGTTTCCAACTAAGTTGCAGCAAGTCCTAGAAATTAGGCCTATTAGCCCTATTGGCCCTAGATTGTAGGAACCCTATGTACGGATGAGCTAGGGAACTAAAAATTCCAAAATATCTTGTAAAAGGATAAAGGGTATTGGGATATGGTCTTATATTTTCAAGTTCTTTGGGAAAGTTTTAAAAGAAGTGGGAAAAACACATTGTGAAAGGCTACAAGGAATTAGGCCTTCTTCTGACAAAATTGTGAACTTGATTACAAAGAGTGAAGAGATCCTTCAAAATAGATTCCATTGGGATAAAATGCAATGTCTACATGATGATGGACACCCCTGCAAGTGATTCATGAGTGTTAAAGTGGAAATTGGCACTTAGGCCCTTCTAAGTGTAGTGGGAAAAGTGAAGATTGGAACTAACAAAAGGTGTTAGTCTTTCAAGGTGAAGCACATGAGTGGAGAACTCTTAGAGAAGAGTTGGAATTGGACTTACTTAATGATCTAAGATAATCAAGACCTAGAGGAGATTAGGTTCCTAGAAGAGACAAGATAAGGTCTCTTGGGTGAAGTGCTAGCAAGCCTTGGAACACTTACATCATACTGGTTTAAGAGATTGATAAAAGATTAGGCTTGTGGTGGATGTTTCAGCCTACTGAATCAGTTGGAGAGAATACCTTATTTGGATCAGTAGAAGAAAAATCCATGGTGAATAACATTGAGTTAGCCAAAAAGGTGGATGAGCAAGAAGAAGACAACAAGTTGTTAAGAGAAAGGTTGTCTCAAATGGAGCAACTCTTGGGAGAAGTCCAAGACAAAGATGAGAAGATGAAAGATAAGATAGACTAGAAAGAAGAAGAAGAAGAAGCAAGGGAAAAGGGAGTGGATTTAGAAGAGAAAGTTCCAACCCCTGACCCTGTTAGTGATCAAGAACCCTTCTTAAAGGCATTGAAGGCCTTAAGTGGAAAATCTTAGAGGGTGTACCACTTTTTAGTGGACAAATGGATCTAGATTCAGTTGTGGATTGGATTGACAGTATAGAGAACCATTTTGAATGTGATGGTATTATGGAGCCCAAAAATGTGAGTGTGGCCAAATAAAGGTTGAGAGGATCAGCTCTCACATGGTGGAAGTTTGTTCAAACTAAGAGGGAGAAAGAAGGAAATAGTCCTATAGTCTCATGGAAAGGAATGGTGACTAAATTAAGGCAAACTTACTTACCTGATGATTATGAGGTTCAGCTGCATAGGAGAAGACACAATCTTAGAAAAAAAGATTTGGATGTCCAAGCATATTCTGAAGAGTTTCAAAAGTTGTGCTTAAGGTCACAAGTGGTGGAAGATGAAATCATAAAGCTAGCTAGATACTTGAATGGACTCAAGTGGTCTATCCAAGAAGACATGAGTCTTGTGAACTTCAAAACCATTTGCCAATGTTATCAAATGGCCTTAAAGATATAGGATAAAGGAAAAAGAAAGCAAGAGAAAGCTCCCAAAGGAAGAGGTAGAGGAAGGTATAATAGAGGAACAATACGTGGCTATGGTGGAAGAAGTTCAGAGTCAAGGACACAAGGAGAAGTCAAGTACATTGAGTAGAAAGAGGGAAGTTCTAGTAGAGGTGGAAGAGGAAGGAACTCAAGTTTCAGAGGTAGGAGTGGTGGACAAGGAAGAGGCAATTACTTTACCAATATGAAATGTTACCATTGCAACCAAATGAGACACCCTACCTATAGGTGTCCAAAGAAGGGTAGTAATTATCAAGGAGGTAACAAGAGAACTATTTAGTTCATGAGGAGACAAATGCAGTAGAGACACACTTTGAGGTACCACTGAATTCCGAAGGTGAGAACCTCATGATGAGGAGAACATTGATCAAGGAACCAGTCAAGGAGGAGCAAATCCAAATGAGTTCTCTATTCAGAATCAAATGTAAGGTGATGGGAAAAGTATGTAGCATCATTGTAGACTCAGTGTCTACTAACAACATTGTGTCAGAGGAAGAAGTCAGCAAGTTAGGCATGACAAGGATACCTCATACCCATCCTTACAAAGTCACATGGATTAATAAGGGACAACATGTCTTAGTCAATGAGAAAGCAAGGGTAGAGTTATCTAAAGGGAGATATAAGGACAAGTTCCTATGTGATGTGATGCCCATGGATGCATGTCATTTTCTCCTAGGTAGGCCATGGCAATTTGACTGCCAAGCTATCTATGATGGAGTGAAGAATTCCTATACATTAAAGAAGGATAAAGTAACTTTCAAAATCCAATCATTGTTAGAAGATGAAGATGTGAAGACAACAGGTCCAAATGTGCTTATGGTGGATGAGAAAGAATTCATAGAAGCCATGGAAGAAGGAGAAGGAGTTGGCTATGCATTGGTGCTAAGACCAAGACAAAAGAATGAAGGAAAATGAGACAAGATATCAGAGATACCTAAGGAGATACAGAGTATGTTGCAGACTTATGAAGGCATAGTAAGTAATGGAAAACCATCAACATTACCCCCTACAAGAGCCATAAGTCATAGGATAGACTTCATACCCAGAGCTACCCTGCCTAATAAGGCAGCCTACAAGATGACACCTCAACAAAATGAGGAAATCGCTAGGCAAATAGAAGAACTCCTTAACCAAGGCCTTATCAAGAAAAGAATTAGCCCTTGTGCAGTACCTACTGTCCTAGCACCAAAGAAAGGAGGAACATGGAGACTTTACACTGATTCAAGAGCCATAAATAGGATATCCATTAGGTACAGGTTTCCCATACCTAGGATTGAAGACCTAATGGATTGTCTAGGTGAGGCTAAGTACTTTAGTAAGATAGACTTGAAGAGTGGCTATCACCAAATTAGGATACATGAGGGAGATGAATGGAAGACAACATTCAAAACCAATGAAGGGTTGTATGAATGGCTTGTCATACCATTTGGACTATCTAATGCCCCCTCCACATTCATGAGGCTCATGAATGAAGTCCTCAAAGACTACATTGGAAAATTTTTAGTAGTATATCTTGATGATATACTTATTTATAGTAGGACAAGAGAGGAGCATCTTCAATAGCTTGAGACTGTCTTCGAGAAGCTGCATGAAGAGAAGTTGATGATTAACTTGGAGAAATGTGAGTTCATCAAAATAGAGGTAGTGTACCTTGGGTTTGTCCTCTCTCATGGAAATCTGAAAATGGACAAGAGTAAAGTGGAATCCATCATGAATTGGCCTACTCCAAGGTCAGTAATAGAGGTAAGAAGGTTTCATGGCCTTGCTCAGTATTATAGGAAGTTTATAAGGTAGTTCAGTGTTATTTGTGCTCCCATGTTGGACATAATCAAAGGAGGAATGAAGACAAGGTTTGTATGGAATGAACAAGCCACTAAGAGCTTTGAATTATTGAAAGAAAAGATTGCTACCCAACCTTCTCTAGTGTTTCTAAGCTTTAAGAACATTTTCACCATTGAGTGTGATGCAAGTAACATAGCTATTGGGGTAGTCCTAAGCCAAGAGGGTAGACCAATAGCATTTCATTCAGAGAAGTTCAGTGAAGCAAAGAAGAAGTATTCCTCTTATGATCTTAAGTTGTATGCATTGGTTCAAGCTTTGAGAAAGTGGAGGCACTATTTTCTGCCCAAGGAGTTCATTATCTATTCAGACAATCAAAATTTAAGTTTTCTGAATTCTCAAGAGAAGTTGAGCCACAAGCACATGAAATGGGTGGAATATCTACAAGCTTATACCTTAAATATCAAACATAAGAAAGCTGTCCTCAATAAGGTGGCATATGCATTGTCTAGAAGATCTCTTACCATCCAAGAGATTTAGTTGAAGAGCATGGGAATAGATCATTTCAAAGATCTATATGTTGATGATGAAGAATTTGCAGACATTTACAAGGTATGTGTTGAATACAAGAACCATTTTCATAGTAAGTATGCTGAATACAATTTGCAAAGTCACCTTTTTTTTAAAGGAAATTAGTTATGTGTCCCTAGAGGCTCTATTAGAGAGAATATGATTCAAGAAAAGCACAATGGTGCATTGAGTGGTCACTTTGGGATCACTAAGACACAAGAGCTAGTTCAAAGGTTCTACTATTGGCCGAGAATGAACCTTGATGTTAAGAGGTATGTACAGAATTGCATTGTATGTCAAAGAGCCAAGGGTACTTGTTCAAATGCTCGTCTTTACCAACCACTACCTATTCCCACTAGGCCTTGGTGTGAGACCTACGCTAGACTGTTATAGTTTACCATTTTGTTTCATGCTTTCAGTAGTTTATGCTTTCACATACTTTGTCTATCAGAGAGACTTTTCATACTTTTAAGGATCGGTGGAATCCTTTGTTATGTATTCAGCACCTGATTTTGTAATCAGGGCACTTTTGAGATGATTATGTTCTGATTTAGTTGCAGCTTATGTTGATGTCTTATATGGATCTAAATGCGTGAATGTAATATGATGAAATGGTTTAGGAAACCAATGCTAGGATATTCAGTTCTAAATG
>MU225021.1:1519787-1546640 GCA_018584345.1 Thuja plicata | reverse complement strand
TAATTAAATTTTAGATTTGTATAACTAATCAATTCGTATTGAGATCTATTTTTAATCATTTAGATAGTCTTATTAAGTATAGTTTCGAATTTCAGATAAATGTTCTTTTAGGGGTGTTAGTTTAATTGTTTTCACTAAGGTTATAATGCTTTAAAGTAATGGTATTAAGCTCATTTATGATTAAATTTTTTAATCTTATCTTTCTCGGTTAGTTTTCTAGCCTTTCTCGTCACCTTTGACCGTTTTCATGCATGGTTGACTTTTGGTCAACCGTGGTCAAACCCTGCCCGTTGGTCTCGAGGATCGAACCAGATGTACTCGTAGTCTCGGGAACCTAGGATTTTAGTTTTGTACCTTTTTAAGAGGGTTGACTTTTTGGTCAACCTAGTTGACTTTTTTTGGTCAACTGTCTCATTTTGCGCACTTTTGACTTCCTCTATGCATAGTTGGCCTTAGTGGCACTCCTTCTCGTATATCAAGGGATGTTTGACTTTTGGTCAACTCTAGTTGACTTTTGGTCAAACCTCGTCGATTTGCGTGTACGACTCTTCCATAGGGTCTCGTGAAACCTAGCTTGTACCATTCCCTTATTTTCATCATAGTTGACTTTTGGTCAACTCTAGTTGACTTTAGGTCAACTACCTCGATTTACGTGCACATGTTACCCTTATGCTTGTTTGGGTATCCCGTTTCTTGCGTTATTTAAAATTTTTTTGTTCGTGTGTTTTTGCCCAACTTTTGGGCATGACACTTGGGATTGCTTGAGCATGGATTTTGTAGTTGGGTTACCCAAGACAAGGCAAGGCATGGATAGTGTTTATGTAGTTGTGGATTGGTTTAGTAAGATGGCTCACTTTGTGCCATGCAAGACAACTCATGATTCCAGCCAAATAGCCTCTCTCTTCTTCAAAGAGATAGTAAGAATCCATGGGCTACCTAAGAGCATTGTGTCTGATAAAGGCACCAAATTTATGAGTCATTTTTGGAAAACTCTTTGGCAAAGATTAGGCTCTAATTTATCCTTTGGGTCTGCCTACCATCCCCAAACTGATGGTCAGACTCAAGTGGTGAATAGAAGCCTTGGAAATATACTAAGGTGCTTGACAAATGAGTAGGGACAACAATGGGATCAATTGATTGGGCAAGCTAAGTATGCCTACAATGACACCATCAATAGCTCAACAGGGAAGAGCCCCTTTGAAATAGTACATGGATTACATCCTAGAGGAGTCTATGAGTTGAGAGACTTGAAGGATGGAGTGAAGGAAAGTGGATATGCAAATGAATTTGCTTGTGCAATGCAAGAAATACATGATACAGTCTGGAAAACTCTGATAGAGAACACCTTGAAACATAAAGCAAAGATTGATGAGAGTAGAAGAATAGTTCAATTCAATGTAGGTGACTTGGTGATGGCACATCCACACAAATCAAGAATTCAAAAGGGAGTCCCTCACACGTTGCAGATGAGAAGGATAGGTCCCTATCCTATCTTGGCTAAGTATGGTGAAAATGCAATCAAAGTTGAGCTCCCAGAAGATAGTGGACTGTCACCTATTTTTAACATTGTAGACTTAGTCCATTACAAAGGACCACAGTAAGACATGGATCAGAGTCTCCAAGAAGTGATCAAAGATGTGGAAGATCTCCAATTACCCTCTGCTATAGTCATAGGACCTGACAGTATACTGAATACTAAAATCTACAAAAAGACCAGAACCAAAGAGTATAAGGAACACTTGATCAAAAGATATGATCAAACCAATGCTGATTTAGTATGGGTCAAAGAATCAGAGTTCAAGAAGATGGGAATTGATCCAAGCATCCTCAATCCAAGGGTGGATTGATCTTTTTGTTTTGGGGAGGATGGTGCAGCAACACACCTAGGCTAACCTCCATGTTTTTATCATTTTTGGCTTGTACTTGACATTGGCCAAGTCAATATAGTTGGGTTGTTTCTAGACCTTAGAAGGTCTTTTCTATGTGGGCTAGGTGAGTTAGTCATTAGGAATAAGGTCACAACAATAGCCATTGTTAGTAGTTTTTCACTTTATTAGGCTTAGTTTCTAAATTATGGATTTGAGTCATGACTGTGTCCTAAATAGATAAATGAGGACATAGAGATGCCTTAAGATATTTAATGATCTTGGATCCTTGAAATGAAGAGGTTAGAGGTCCTAGAAATGAGGAAAGTGGCATAAAAGGAAAGATGCCAAAATTTGCTAAATTGTTGTCATGACAACATTTGCAATTATTGCAAATGTTGCATGCAACATAGTTACCTTGGATCCCCCTACTAAATAGGAGTGGGAAATCGACCAAAAAGACCTAGAATGATGGAAGAAGACATCTAATGCATAGAGAGACTTGAATCTCATCAGTGATTGATTCATTGTAACAAGCTTGAAGGAGCAATACAGTCTACAATTCTGTGTTTTTAGAAATCCCGAGCATTTCATTGTGAAAGTGATACTTTATGGATTGAAAGCTTAAAAATAAATATTGTTTTGTGTTCTTAGGATAGTTTGGAGTGTTTTTCATTCAGTATTAAAGTTTCTTTGTGGTCGTTTAAGGTGTTGTATAAATTGTTTTGTGTTTAGAGAGTCTACTGGTCCTGTCTTGACGAGTCAGTCTAGTCATGGCTCCCCCATGAAATCTAGCCTTGGGAAAACCCTAAAGATGGATGAAAATTTTAGGGGAGTAAGTAGTGTACATATGTTTAGGATTAGGAGTCTTAGAAAGATGGAGAGCTATTTTTACTACTAAGCCCTAGGCGAGCTGACAGTGCCCAGTTAGTAGTTTAGGATAGAAGAATTGACATGTTTCGTACATGCGAAGAAAGTATAGTATAGACTAAGTACAGTTCCAGTTAGGTTTTAGTCATGCTTTGACATGTTGTGATGGTCAAGTTCATACCAATCACTGAGACCAAGTTTTGAACAAGTTTTCAACTAAGTTGCAGTCAGTCCTAGAAATTAGGCCTATTAGCCCTATTGGACCTAGATTGTAGGAACCCTATGTACGGATAACCTAGGGAACTAAAAATTCCAAAATCTATTGTAAAAGGATAAAGGGTATCTGGATATGGTCTTAGATTTTCATGTTCTTTGTTAAAGTTTTAAAAGAAGTGGGAAAAACACACTGTGAAAAGCTACAAGGAATTAGGACTTCTTCTGAAAAAATTGTGAACTCGATTGCAAAGAGTGAAGAGATCCTTCAAAATAGATTCCATTGGGATAAAATGTAATGTCTACATGATTATGGACACCCCTACAAGTGATTCGTGAGTGTTAAAGTGGAAATTGGCACTCAGACCCTTCTATGTGTAGTGGGAAAAGTGAAGATTGGAACTAACAAAAGGTGTTAGTCTTTTAAGGTGAAGCACATGAGTGGAGAACTCTTAGAGAAGGGTTGGAATTGGACTTAGTTAATAATCTAAGCTAATCAAGACCTAGAGGAGATTAGGTTCCTAGGAGAGACAAGCTAAGGACTCTTAGGTGAAGTGCTAGCAAGCCTTGGAACACTTACATCAGTTAGTTCCATGGGACGTGGGGGGTCCCATCTTTAGAAATACCATGTCAATGGTGAGTGAGGAAAATAATTTCTAGAGGGATTCAACCTTGGCAGACATCTGGGTAGTTGTGTCACAATGTGATGATTGAGGTAGTGGGGTAGCCGCGGAGCCCCCTTCCACCATTAGAGGCAAGCTTCTGGATGCTGATGCCTAGAAGAAAGGTACTCCAGGTGGTGGGGGCACTATGGTTTGTTGTTGTGCCCAGGGCACGTACTCCACGGTTGGAGGATTTTTGTGAGGAGTGAGATAGACATATCGGGGTGCCAAATTTGTTGTAGGTGCACTTAGTGATGGATTAGGGTCGTATCCTCCTGGATAAGTTGTTCCCTTGGATAGTGTGTTATAGGGTAAGCCCTGACCAATACTACTGTGAGCTTTACTCAAGTCTCAAGATAATTCAAGGGTGAGGTTTTAAACCTTAGCCAAGGTGTCCCTTTCGTTGGTAACAATGGTTCTTTAGAGAAGCGTGATGAAAAATGGGTCCAAGGTGTTAAGGTACATTTGAATAGTCACATCAGTAGATGGGATGAAGGGTCTTGTACAACGCTTTAGGGATCTCTAGAACTGATGGTTAAAGGTTGCTAGGGGCTCATTGAGCTCCTTTTTGATAGAAATGAACTTGCTGTGAGACCAGGCCGGGTCCATGTGGACTTGAAATGTCATCAGAAAGGAAGACTCCATGTCTTGCCAACAATTGTTGGATTTGGCAGGTAAGTTCAAGTACCAGTTCAACTCACTCTCTGCAAGGGACAGTGGGAACATTCTACTTACCACATCCTCATACTAGATATGGTGTCAGTTCATAGCATCTTTGTAGGCCTGTAGGTGTTCTTTTGCAGTTTAAGGGCCTATATGTTCATACATGGGAAAAATCTTCTCTGAGTGTGGAGGAAGATCATTGATAGCATTGGGAAAATGTCCCATGGGAGACCTAGTGTTATTGAAGTATGCAGCCATCGGGATGCTAAGGTTAAGAGTAAGATTGGTCATTGGGATGGGCTGAATAACCTGAATATTCTGGGGAGCTATAAATCCTCCATGCATGGGGTGGAAAGGATGCTTATTATGGTAAGTCTTCTTCACTTGGACGGGAGGTCCGAGTTCTGCAAACTCTTCAGGATTAGGGGTGGACCGCAATATTCTTTCAAATTGTAGGGGTGAGAATGACCCTAACCTATTAAAAGATTAGCTTCTAAAACTACTGCTTGGGGAACCCTTGAGAGGTGTGGTATTGTAGGTTTTAGGGGAGGAAAAACTCATGCCCTCCTTCTAGCGCCAGTTTCTATTGACGCAACTTTGTGATGACCTCACAAACATGTGAGATGAGTTGTCACCAAATACTGGAGTATCGAGAAACTTTGCTTGTAGAGGCTTACCAGAAAAAAGAATCTCCTGGCCTCCAAGAACCTGGTTATTGGGTCATGATGGTGTGAGCTTAGCTTAGTTGAAAAAGTGACTTGTTTTTAGGGGATAGGTAGTTTTTACTTGTCGACCTCTGAAGCTTCAAGAATAATAGGTTTCCTGCAAGCATAATTTATATCTGACAAAGAAAATAGAAAACGATAGGACAGGGTTAGTATAGGTCTCTAACTATATTCATGATACATGCTCTCTTAGCATCAAAAAAGTTCCAGATGAAAATAAATAACAGATAATAAAAATACATATAACCTTCAATCACACATATATCAGTAGCAAGGTAAAGTATTTCATTTAATCATTATAGAACTGGAACAAGGGACATAAGAAAGAATACAACATGAGAATTGTTTCGCTAACTCTAAGATCATAAACAACATAGGGCATAGTGTTGAATGGTGTCCCTCATTCTTTCATTAATTTCAAACTGAGCATCACTGATAGTTACACTAGCAGCTCCAAGAGAGCATTAATCTAGTCTGAACTTTAAAAGAAAAGATTGCTAAAAGACTGAGAACTTGTATTGCTAGTGGACAACTAAATCATCAATTTTCCAACCCTTGGAATGGTGTCAAACTTTGTATTTATAGAAAAATATAACCACCTAAGGTACTATCCCTACGCTAGCTACTTACATTATATTACAATATTTATAGCTGATACTACCTGTTCGTTAGAATATTCTTGATATAATACAATCATTTGAGAAGAAAATAGAGGAAAGAAAGAAGCTTGGGGAAAACTACCATTGGAAAATTGTCCTTGTACTTGCAGATGTGACAAAGCTTTCCTAAGTGACCTGGGACATAAACCCTCCTTAATGATCCTCTAAACTTCGGTGGTCGGGCGGGCCCCCATGCGCCAGATATTAAATGTTAGAATGATGTCTCGGGACCTGAGAGGCATCTACAGTGAACCTTTGGACTGATAGTGACTGGTCATGCCAAGAGGGATAGTCACAGACCTATCATCATGTTGTAGATAGTGATCGCTCAGATCGAAAGAGCTGTCAACACTTATTACTATAAAGAATACAAATCTGGGAGCCCAGGATCTGAGATCCGGGAGCTTACACTCAAAGAATAAAGAATGAGACTGTACTTTTCTTCTAGTGAAGGATCTCCATAGTCTAGGAAATATTACTGGACTTTTAACTTTTTGTATCACTCTAGAATCTAGAGTATGCCATTTTCTTCTACATCCTCCAAACAGTCTTGACAATTGATGAATATTTCAAGGTGGATGTCGACGTCCCCACCCTTATCTTTTAATTTTTCATCTATCTTGGTTGCATCATGGGACTTGAGAAACATCTAGGAGAGTTCCGCCATTATAGTGCTATTGAAATCTCCCTCGGACCAAAATTGAACCTCAGCCACTTCATCAAACTTTCCAAGTATAAATAGATGGGAGTATAAACCCTGGGGCTGAGAGGATTAGCTGATGAAATCTCCTAGATGAGGGCAACGTATAGGTCCAATGGAGTCCAGACCATCTACAATTTTTCTTCTAGCACTCCTACCAGTTGCTTACTAGTTTTGACTTTGAATGCAAGCCTGGAGTGTTATGTCAGGAGGAATCCATATGACTCATCCACTACAATACCTATATTGATTAACTTGTCTTCACTGAGATTTAGAATCTTTACTGAGGTATCCCGCCACTCTTCAAACTTTTGGATCTCTCCTTGCCACTGAAGGATAATGGCCTCTATCCTCTTTTTGGTGTCATTTTCCTGAAAAAAGTCTGGGAGAGATTCAAACAAAAAACTTCTTATGACCCTAATCTGCTGGGCCATCCATTCATCCACTACTAACGTTTTCTTTTTCATAACCCTTAATACATCAATATCGCCTTGAGGGAGCAGTGTTCCAGAAGCCAAAGGTTTGGATGCCTTGAAAGAAAGAGGGTGCACTAACTTTGCTAGGATTTTGAAAAGATTGGCATTGGTTTCCTTCAACTCATTTATGTTCTAATATTTCTTCTCATACCAGGTCTAAATAGCCTAGCCTACTTCATTTAGGAGGTCTAGTTCCCCCTGCTGAGTTCTTTTACCTAGAGACACCTCCGTGATTACATATTCTTCGACAGTTACCTCTGAATCTTCTTTTCATGCAGGAGGGGTGAAAATCATTTCCACAAAATTACCATCTAGGGAGATTCAATTTTTGTAAAGGGTACGAGCCCTCTTAGGATTCTTAGGAACTTGGCTCTTGGCCAGCATTTTGGCAAGTGATAGTGGAGCCATGATAGAAATTGGAGATTTTATTTTTTGGGCTTCCACTAACCACTGCAGCTGGAAAGTTGGCCCGCTTGTCATTATCCCCAAACCTGGGGTGCCTCCGGGGTTCAGTTCAGGTTCCCCTCTGGACTTATTGTCCACTGTATCAATGGGATTGTCACCTAGGTTTCATTTATCTCCCTTCACATCACCCTTTGGAATATCATCCTTAGGTGGGTTGGGTGGCAGAGGAGGTTGAGGCATCTCATTCAGATCTACTTGCTGAAATATGGCAACAAATTTATCGATCACTATATCCAGTGGTGTCAACAAACTCTGATCACTGATTAGGCTCAAGGGCATTGCGTCAAAGGTTATGGTTGTTCCCAAAGGTCTGGTTCCCTCTTCATCTAGTACTTTCTCCATGACCAGGTTATTTTCTTTCTCTTGTGGTATTTCATTTTCTCCTTCGGCTTCTTTAGACTAGGACTCATCTTCTTCTTGCGCTACCACATCTTCTGGCCCTGTTGACTCATGTATGGGAACCTCAACTTCTTGTTCTACTGTCTCTTCTATGGTACTGTGAACCATACTGTTCAATTCTCTGAGATCACCCATTGGGAAGAAGTCATTGACGTTGATCTGTGCTATCTTTGGGGGACTCTCTGGATGATCTTCTTTCTAAGAAGAGGAGGAGGAAGAAATTACCTCAACCTCAGGTACATCCTTGGCTCTGGGCCTAGATTTCTATTCTGCGGGGACCGATCTTCCTTTTGCTTCTTTATTTTCTTGAGTGGAATTTTGGGCTCTGTAGCTGCCGCTGCTTCAGTGATCTCTGATTCACATGCTGTACTTAATAAAATATCCAAGGAGGGAGAACCTCATGGCAAAAGAAAGGAGCCTACTGGGGTATCTCTTAGACCAAAAGTCACTCTGACGTTTTCTACGTCCATTAATTTCTGGGAGTGCTCCAATTTATCACTCAACTCCTCTATCAAGGGGCCAAAATGGGGTTCAGGACCTTAGGTGGGGTGCCCATCCTTTTCTTTCCTTGGTATTTGGATTGTTCTACAGCCCGGGAGCCAGAGGCTTCTAAAAATTGATAGTCCACCTGTACACTCTTCGGGTAGGCTGTCTCAAAATACGAGTGGCTACGCTCAATTACTACTTTTGAGATGACCTCAATACTCAAAATATTTGGTGTATCCCAATCTACCGGAGGGAGGTCTATCTTATCTATAACCTATATCTTTATACTTGGGGTCCTCTTGGGACCGAATGTCTAAAAAAGTCCGTGGGAATGTCTGGAGCTTGAGTTGTTCCATCATTCCTTTTGTCATCCTAGTGTAGCACCACTTTCAAACATTATAATCATCTTGGAAGTTGGCCCAAAAATATTTTGGACATGTTGAGAATGGGGGCTTACCCCCTTGAGAATCAATCCTGCTAGTCGCTCGATAGGATCGTAATCCTTGTGAGTGAAAGAATATTTTGCTAACTTAAAACTCCTTAGCTCATTTATTGATTCTTGGGCTACGGCGAGGGAGCAAGAGTATTCCCCACAAATAAATAGGAACAAGGGAGTGATGACCTTCTTCAAGGTCATCAAGGCACATGTTTGCAAAATCTGCCTGCAAAACTCTAATAAAATAATTCTGTCCCCAAAATGCTTGGGCAATAGAAAGGGTTCCCCAGAGAAGCTGGACACTCGAATATAAGTGTGCTAGGAAACTGGATGAAGTAACATCCCCACACACCAACTAAGCTCATGTCCTATGGGGATAATCTGAATCCCTAATCGCCAGTGATTGCCTTGATCCCGTGAAAGATGAAGGTGTCGTTGACTCTGCAAAAATGTGGGAAACTCTGGACCCACTGAATTTGGGGAAAGTCATCCCATGGAGAAACCTGACCAGGTCCTTTCTCGAGAACACCAACCATTGTTAAACCTTAGATTCCCTGGCACTATTGGGCAAGGCCAAAAGACGTAGGAAGTCATGTAGAACTTCCACTCTATGTCAACCTTCCTCATCTGGATGTCTAAATGTCTGACAATGATGTCAGTTCAGTTGAATAGCTCTTTTTTGGTGGTCATACCATATAAGAAATAATACATCTAGGGGGAGAATTCCCAGGCATGTTGTTCCCCGAAGATCCTGCATAAGAAGATAATTCCCGCCTCAATGGGCTCCTTGAATTTGAAGAGAGGAAGTTTTGTCTACATTTTCTTGTAATCCCAGCGTGGAATTTTCAGCCATTGGGTGTTGAGGTGGCATCAGGCCATGTCTGATGCATCCTCATATTGCTAGAGGGCATCAGCCTTGGTGAGATAAACAACACCTGCAAATCATGGGATGCGCCACCCTTTGACAGTGGCATCATGGTCCAATGTGATGATGGGCACCGAGTATCCCATAGGAGTGGGGGAAGTCATCATAATAGTCATACTGCCTTGGTGATAATCCCTAGCTAGGAGAACAATTAGCTCCGGTGCTTGTACTGAGCATGGAAAACTAGCTTCTTGAATAATTTTGGATGCCGCTAAGTTAACTAAGATGGAGTCATTGGAGTGTCAAAGCCAATGGATCATCTGAAAGAGGCCTTGCAATTTGGCCCATGTACCAACGTCTATGTTAGTGATCTCTTTAAGCACAAACTCAATTCAGGACCCATGGATCGTCCCATTATTATTATATTTCTGGGTTAGCAGAAGCTTTTCTAATGTCTTCTCTATCTTGTTCCTCTTATTGGTGCTTGCAGTGGCACTCGAGAGTTCTGGACTCCCGGGAGGTGAAGACCCTGAAGCCATCTCTTGCTTTCTTTGACTTGTACCTGCAAATTGGACAACCTTCAGTATATAAACATAGAAAGAATCTATATTCTGGAGGCTTTGAGAGTTACTTCTCCCTTTCACCTGAAATAGAGAAATGTTAAGGCATCCTAAATGAGATCACATGTCCAAGATTTAATATAATTTTAACACATGAAACATTTCTTTCTTACCAATGATCCCAAATGATGACCCAAAATAGGGTCGTATGAGGTACAAAAGGTCAGGCTTGTTAACATGCTTGACAGTAACTTGAAAAGACAACAATCGTCAGTGAGAAGACAGGTAGCCCTGTTGTCGTACTTTAACACGCGCATGCCCACTTGGCTAAGTAATGACATTAATGGATAGTATCTCTGCCGTGATTGACATGAATGCGACTTGGGATGAATTTTAAATGTTATTTCATGGGAACTAATTCCTTCATTAAGACAAAAAGGATGCAGGAGAGAGAAAAATTTAATGGCCTGTAGGCGAGTTGGCTTCTACAACTAACATATCTACCTCCTCGACATTCAGGGAAGCACCAACCAGGGTGGTGAACTTGGTTATTGGACGAACGTGGTCTCAGACCTCGTAAAGGATTGGGATGATAGACGGTCCTCAGGAATTTTTTCCAAAACACCCAACTAGGCAGAAACTCTCAGAAATGCCATGTCTCTGAGCGAAGGAAAAACAAAGCATTGCAGACTCACAAAATTTACAGATGAAAATAAACCTACAACAAGTTACTAGGACTCCCAGGTTCAAACTTACAGCTCTTACAGACCTGAATTTACAAGAAATCCATAGAGACTCAGCTTTACAGAGCATTTACAGACTACTCACAAAATATATACACAATATATACAACTAAAACTACGGCATATTTACAGACTTCCTAGCAGGAAGAAAACAATATTTACAAAATCTACAACCCAAAAGGGCAGGCATCTCCCCTTCCAAGCTGGACAGCTACGAAAGGAAGAAGATGCACTAGGCTCAAGGATAGCGTCATGCTGAATGAGAGACGCAACCTTGCGGCGACAAAAATGGACATACGCAAAATGGAAAGAGAAAACACACCAGAAAGAAATGAAAAACCAAAACCAAAAACATGAACAAATGACAACAAGGAAGAGACACGAAATGAAACAATACCCAACAAATGAAAGAAGCGAGAAGCACGCAGAGAAAAACAAAGGAAACCAAAACAAAGGAACCCAAGAGCTTTCCTGGAACTCGAAATGCCGAAAGGGGATACTGCAAATAGCTTCACTCTGTCACCTAAACACTCCACCAGGACCATCGTACACACTTCTGTAACTTCTAGCTTAGGCGTCTCAACTCAGAAAACAAATTGCTTCGCTCTCAAGAAAACTGGCCAGAAAGTAACTTGTTTGCGGTAAGTGTAAAAATGACAAGGTAAAAGGCCTTAAATAATCCCTAGGAGAGCGCATTAGTTACCAAAAGTAACTTTGAGAAACACACCGGCGACCGGGGTTTGGACTCAAAATTACATAACGGTCATTCACCTTCGAAGGAAGGGGAAAATGAACGCTAGGTACAAAAGATCCAAAATCACCCGCTTGGGAACGACACTCCGGGAGCCAGGTCCTAGAGACAACAACAGACACTAAAAGAAAGACAAAGACCGAGCATGACTAAAAAAGGCATGGAGAAACAAAGGACCAAAGCCAAAGCGAAAAGAAAGGAAGGAAAGAAAGAAAAGAAAAGGAGCACCCGACATTTTGCACACAAAATGTAGGGATGGGTATGCAGGGCATAACACACTGCTGGTAGAGTTTCCATGCATTTCAAGCGGGAAATAATTTGAAATGCAACGTTAACAGCGTTAGTGCTAAGTAACTTAAACCAAGAACAAAAAAGATTTTAATAGGACCCACACCAATTATGTATGACCATACATGATATCATATGTAAAGGATGTTTTTTGAATGTGTTTTGGTACCACCATGTCCCTTTTCGGCAACGGCTATCCAGCCATATCGCTCGATATGGCTGGATGCCATGCATACACCTACCGTACGAGTCAGATTGTGTAGTTTTCAATTAGTGAATGTCGTGCATTGTTGAAAGACTATTGAAATGATTTTTTAAACTTTCAAACTTTTTACACTTAGATGAAATTCGCATATTTTTTTTATTTTAAAAATGTTTTATTTTAATTACTTTCTTTTAATTTCTTATATAATTTTAAAGGTCATATTAATAAAATAATACAATTAATATATTAATAAAATAATATAATTAATATATTAATAATTAATTGTATAATATTTTTTACTAATATTTATATGTTCAATTTTTTATTTTAATAAGAATGTATTATAACATATAATATATAAAATTAATAATACTATTATTTAACTTTTAAAAATAAAATACATAGTAAGCTATTTTAAAATGTATTATATATAAATTTTTGATTGATATTATTATTTAATTTTTTTATAAAAATCTTATATAAATAAATAATGGTAAGCTTTAATTAAAATTATTATTTTTAAAATTAGATATTTACTTTTTTTAATAATAAATTCTATTATGATATTGTAGTTTATGAATCAAACTCATTGACCTCAATCACCCATCTTAATTTTATTCCAACTCAAACAAAGTTAATTTGATAACACCACACACCCATCAACACAAAATTTTCTTAAGTTTAAGCCCACTTATCAATAAATTACATGTTTAATTTTATAAGTTGTATTCTTATCTATTTTAATGATTATTATATTATAACATATATAATATATCATATATAAAATTTCAATAATTTGATTTATTAACTTTTAAAAATACATTTGTAAATAATGTTATTAAAATTTTCATATATATATATATATATATATATAAAGTGATATATGTTATAATATAATAATTATTAATAGAATATTATTAAGAAATATTAATATTTTTTAAAATATAAAATATTTTCTAAAATATAATTTTAAAAAAAAGATATATATTATATGATTAGTGGGTTTGACATTAGACACTTGAGACAAAATTACAAGGGTGGATGTTTTTTGGAACCACCATGTCTCCTTTTGCTGATAGACGACTCCGTATTTTATATGTGAATTTGTTTGATATCAAATCATTTAAACAACGAGACATTGAAAAAAAGAAACATTTTCCCATGTCAAAAAACGTTTCATACAATATTCTATTGATATGATATGTTAGTGCTCTCGATTGACTTTTCCATCAACAATAAGATATCTTATATGATTAGTGAGTTTGACATTAGACACTTTAGACAAAATGAAACGATTGAAATGAAAATAATAGCACTATCATAAATTAATAATAGCACTATCCAAAGGGAAATGTCTAAATTTAACCATACAAAATCATCTATTTACAACAAAAATCTATAGTAGTTATAAAATTTCCAGCACGCCCTTTGAACAAATTGATACGATTGAAATGAAAGTAACACTTTCCCATTTCAAACAACGTGCCAGAAAAATCCTCAAATGACCATACTACGAACAAAATCAAACGATCTATGATAATATTGTTTGACTTTGAACGGTTGGAAAAACCCAGACCTGGTTGAAATCAAATGAACACTTTCGTATAGTCAAGCAACGTGCCATCACATTGTCAAGTTTGATAGTCAAGCAACGTGCCATCACATTGTCAAGTTTGATAGTGAAAACCCGCAAACATGACATGAACCAGAATAGGAAACAAGAATAGGAAACAATTTCAAGATATGACGCAAGTTTATGGAATATCAGCCATTCAAGATATGGCATAAGTTTATAGAGATTTTCTCATATCAGCCGTTCAAAATTTGATGGAAGCTCTATAAATTGGAGTGGATTACAAGCTTCACCATAACAAAGAGAAAGTTCCTTCTTGCTTGGAAGAATAGTACTAAAGAGCAAAAATGTCTGTGGGTTGCATTACGCCTTTGGCTTCCACAATGGTTGGACAGAAGCTACCACTTGGTAGATTACCTTCTATTCAGCGTAAGCCTTTCAGCAGAGCATACCCAGCACGTCGCAGTGTTGCTCAACTTGCAATCAATATGGCGTTGATAACCGATGATAAAGGCATTACACGGCGCATTGGCAATCATCACCCCAACTTGTGGGATGATGATTTCCTGCAATCCCTCTCAAAATCTTATGACGTAAACTACTTAACTGTGTTTTAAGTTTCTTAAACGTTGTTGTCCTCATCTGTTTTGTCTTACAAGTCTCTATTGGTTTGTTTTCTCTTAAAAGTCTCTATTGGTTTTTTTGATCTGTACAGGCTCCCTCTTATGGTGAACGTGCTGAAAAGCTCATAAATGAGATAAAGGGCATGTTCAATGCCCTTCATCTAAACTCTTCATCTACAGACGATCTCTATCGACGTCTTTCAATGGTGGATGATGTAGAACGCCTTGGAATTGACCGCCATTTTCAAAATGAAATAAAAGAACATCTTGACTATGTTTACAGGTTTTCTTGTTTCTTCCACCTAGTAGGTGTAACTACACTGTAGAGTGCATTCTTTAGTCTATTTCTAATACCTAAGAATTGTTTGAATAGCAGATATTGGAATGATACCAATGGCATTGGGTGTGGTAGAGAGAGTCCTTGCGTGGATCTCAACACCACAGCCTTGGGCCTTTAGAACTCTTCGCCTCCACAGATATGGCGTCTCTTCAGGTGATATCTGCAATCGCTGAATCAAAAGAGCTTTTATTTAACTTGCAAGATACGTTTAAGATGTTTGGATAATAGTAAGATCATTATAAACCTTGTGTGAACTATTTGCTCAATAATAGCCTCATCTATGAAACATCAAATCAAGACAATTATTGAATAGTAACCTTTTTGTCAATATATAGAGATTCAACATGATTGATGATTGATAGATATGCACGAATATACTCATAATCATAATAAGTATAATATATGATTATATATATATACATTTTTATTTATTTCAAATATACTATTTATTAATTGATCAAATTTTGTTTGAAAGTTTTTTAAGACATATTTTTTAGTTGAAGAATAGATTTTCATCATTGCAATTAAATTATAAATTTTAGATTTTTTTTATTTTATTTTAAATTTAGATTAAAATTTGAATATGTTTAATTTAAACTATAATAAATCTTTTAAGATTATTAATTGAATACAATTATACAATAAATTACTTTTTTTTTAAATTATCCAATATATAGATTAAGATACTTTAGATTATATTAACAAAGGATGAAGTTGTTTCTAACTTGATATTATATCAGACATGTTGCAACAGTTCAAAAGTAAAGATGGACAATTTTTCTATAGTCAATCGACTGAGGAAGATCTAAGAAGCACTCTAAACTTGTTTCGAGCTTCACTCATTGCATCTCCTAAGGAGCAAGCTTTGGATGATCCCAAAGCCTTTTCTACTTCATATTTAAAAAAAGCTCTACCCAGTATTAATAATACCAATCTTTCGAAAGAGGTATCTATCTCTAGATTAATATTGTTTTTATAGTCTATAAATCCACTTATCAATTGCAATTCTAATTTATGTGGTGTAACAGATACAATTTAATCTAGAGTATGGCTGGCACACTAATGTGCCTAGGTTGGAAGCAAGGACATATATTGACATATATGGAGATGCTAAGACTACCAAAAAGTAATTTCAATACTCTATAATAGGCCCATCTCCCCTAGTTCAAAAAATATTAGCAATTGTTTTAAAAAGTATTAAAGTTTTTGTTTTATAGAACAAAAATTGGGTATTTTAACTTTTCTTGAACATATCTAAAATATTTTAATATTGTAAATTTGGAATTGTTGTAGTATTTTCAACTCAAAACTTTTAGAACTAGCCAAGGTAGACTTCAATATGATCCAATCAATTCAACAACAAGAGCTTCAAATTCTCTCAAGGTAAAAAATAATGTTATGTTAGATACTCTTAGCTTTTTTAATTAAATTAATTATGACATAATTCATGATCAAATAGATGGAAAATTATATTGATTCAACAATGGGTGTGCATATAGATGGTGGACATAGTCTGGTCTAGCTAAACTAGAGTTTGCACGTCATCACCATGTGGAATTTTACTTTTGGGCTGCTGGAGGGTGTATTGAGCCAAAGTATTCTACTTTCAGAATTGGGTTTGTGAAGATGGCTACTTTTGTTACTTGTTTGGATGATATTTATGACACTTATGGAACTTTAGATGAACTTGAAATCTTCACAAAAGCCATTAAGAGGTATTCATTTTCATATATTTATAAAATGGGGAGATATAAATGAAAATATTAAACTATATAAATGATATAAATCTTGTTATTTCTATAGGGATCATGGTATTCATGTAAACAATTGACACATTAATGGAACTATATCATAATTTATAATGGGTAGATATAAACATGTTTAGTTTTCTATATTTCTCATGTACTTTCTAAAGCCCATTTCTCTTTACATTAATATACACATTTGAACATTCTAATATATTGATGTATTGATAGATTGAGAGATAGATAAATATTATATTAATATATTGTCTTTTTCTTTATGAAAGGTGGGATTTAGTAGACATGGATGGACTTCCAGAATTTATGAAGATAGCATTCAAGGCCTTTGATGAAGGTGTGAGGGACATGGCTCGAGAGGCTGAAAAAACACAAGGCAGAGATACACTTGACTATGCACGAAAAGATGTAAGATTTTACAAATATTTAATTTTAATACATATGACTGATATTCTATTAGTATAAAATGTATAGAAAATAAATTTTATCTCAACTAAGATATTCATTTCACCACTTTATTAGTCTTAAATGCAACTTGGAGACTATTTATATTTCTTTTATATTCATTTAAAAGTATGAACCATAATAGAAATTGAAATAACTTAAAATTTATTTTTAAAAATTAAATAGAAAATAAGTTACGACATAGTCCCCCCCCCCTCTCTCGATAAACACAGACTTTTCACAATTCTATTGATCTCTTTTCCTTATATATAAAGAGAACAATTTTATTATCCTATCTTGGACTTATTTATCATTATCATTTAATAAAAATATATTAATCTAGAAATTTCTATTTTATTTATTTATATGAGGTAAGTGAAACTTAAAAGGTAGTTTGGGAAGGGAAAAAATATAAACCAATAGTAATACAAATTAATGTTGATATGTTAGATAACATATTCAAAGTTGTGTTTTCTCTGTAATATACTTCTATTGCTTATATGTACTATATGTAATTAATATCATTCTCCTTAATAGGATTTAATGTAGGTTTTTCTTGACATCATGAAGGGATTCGAACTTTACCTTTTTGAAAATTTTATGGATATTTGATTTAATATTCATTTTGAGTCTATATATATATATATATATATATATAAAATTTAACTACTCAAAATTATTTATACTAATTTGGAATGTTATACAAATACAGTGGGAAGTTTACATAGATACTTACTTTCAAGAGGCAAAGTGGCTTGCTATGGGTTATATGCCATCTTTGGAGGAATATTTAGAGAATGGAAAAGTAAGCTCTAGTGCTCGTGTTGTGACCCTACAACCTGTCCTCTCATTAGATGCTCCCATTTCTGAGGATGTTATTAAAGAAATTGATTATCCATCGAGGTTCGATGAGCTTTTATGCTTAACACTTAGATTAAGAGGTGACACAAAGACTTTCAAGGTATGTTATAAATTTAGACAATTTAACATTTGAAATATCATGTTTATTCATGCATAAGATTAATTGCTTTGATTGAAAGAAAATTTTATATGAAAAATTACAAAACTATATTCATTTTGAAGGCTGAGGCAGATCGTGGAGAAGAAGTATCATGTATAACATGCTATATGAAAGACCATCCTGGATCTACAGAGGAGGATGCATTAGAGTATCTCAATTATTTAATTGATGAAAACCTCAAATAACTAAATTGGGAATATTTAAAATCTGATAATGTTCCAATAATTAGCAAAGATCATGCATATGGTTTATCAAAAGGTCTCCAACTTCTCTACAAAGAAAGAGATGGATTTAGTGTCTCGGGCATTGAGAAAAAGAATATTATCACCAAAACCATGATCGAACCAGTTCCTATGTGACTATTTAATTAAGTTATATATACTTGTTATCAAGAATAGAGTATCCTTTGATACATTCAATCTATCATAATGACCATGATTTTTTAATTATCTACATGTAATCAATGGATATACACACTTGTGTGTGTTTATAAATAACGATTTTATTTCAAAATATTTGTAGCCATCTTATTTTCCTAAGAATGTTTTCCTGCATATTATTACTATTATCCCATGCCATTTTATTTTGATTTACATTCTTTTGTATAATTAAAATAAATTTAATTTATTTTGTTTAATTTCCTATAATATTTTAATATATGAGTATAAATTATATAAATTATTTCTATCATTTCAAAGAATCATAATACTCTACTTTGTATGTTGTAGTATATTCATATGATAAACACTATAATTTAGGAGAGTGAAATTAGTACTAGATATTGAATTCAATAGTCTATTTCCACAGTAATGAAACTAGAGATTTATAAAAAATAATTTTTTAAAAAATATATTGTTGTATTGAGAATTCATGATTTTATTTAGGAATTTTAATAAGGGACAAATTTGGGTAAATATCAAATATAGAAATGTGTCATTATATATATGCCTTCAATTAAAAAAGAATCAAAAATATTTTCATGCAAGCTACAAGTTTTCATTATGTTGAATATTTAATTTTTTCTTATTTATATTAGATGCACTGGTACTATAAATTAGCAATTAAATTGGAACCAGTAAATTAAAACTTCTTATTTATATTTTTTAGAAAATTAGTTCAACTAAAATATGCATTCTGATTTTATATGAAATTTTAGAGTTAATAGTTTTTAATTTTCTTTTAGTTTATAAAATTTGAGTCATTCTTTTTAGTTATATCTCATGACATTCAATTGAGTTTTGACAAGACTACATGTGTTTAAATCAAATATCATATTCATGCAAAATTATTAAAGATTATAGTCAGAATTGTTTGTACACATTGAAATTTGCTGCATGGTTCTTTATGTTTGAAATTTACATATCTTATTGAACCTTTCTTTTATCTCTAATCATTTGAAGTCTATTAAGAAAGAGTGGTTATTTAGGGATTTCATCCTTTTGATAAAGAGATGTTTTTCTATAACTCTACAATATGATCACTTTGTCATTTTAAGTATCTTTTAACAATATTTATACATGTAATTAGTTTTGGTTCAAATTTGAAGTGTACTTACATAAATACAAATATTTCACATGATAGATTATTATTTGTCACTATTAGTTTTATGTTCATATGTATAATCAATGTAATGAGTTGATTCACATCTATCTGAATAATGTTTTTATTGAATTGACATGATTCTCATTAGGTACTACGTAAAATTTAGCCACCATATATATTATTTGCATTATATCTAGTCTAGAAGTAGTCATAAACAATAATATAAGTTAATTATTGATTTGTAGAGGGTCTATTTCACTAGAGAAATCAATCATCCCTGATTAATTTACACAAAGTAAGTATAGGTTTACCTATTGTTGAACATACCTTGAGACTAATGGGCGATGAATCTGTCTTAAAAACTTGTAATTCATACTCACAATCATATAATCCTTATTGCGTGTAGAAAAATAAAAGAAGATAAAGAAATGAACAACATGCACAAGAAAGCATAAGATTTACATGGAAAACCCAAGAAGAGAAAACCATGAGAAGAGTAAACTCAAAATAAATGAAACAAGTATTACAATATTTATTTTAGGCTCATTTATTAGGAAGCACACTACTCCCTTAAGTTGTAGGCTAAGATGTACTACCCCAGGCAAAGAAACAAAAAGGACTTGTAGGATGAGATGCACTATCTTAGGGAAACATAAAATATTACAAGTAATATGCACTATATATAACCACTTGCTAATGAACATGTTAATCAAGATGAGAAAGCCTTCGATACACTTCCTTGAAAAAATAATCAAACATGAAGCTAAGTTTGAATTTTTTCCTCAAGCGATCAACTTCATATTTCCATCACCACCTAAATTTTATACCACAAATATTTAAGCCTTATTCTATAATATTTCATTTGATTCACATGGTATTTCACACAACCATCATCAATTTGATCTTCTCTATATATAATTTTCTTCATTAAAAAATTCATCTATGGTAGCCATAGTAGAGGAAAAACATAGGTCCTATCAAGTGAGCCACCAAAACATAATTATGGTGAGAGAAGTCAAATAAAAGAGATAAATAGGAACTAAAATTATCATGAAACATATTTCACTAATTTTACAAAACACTTTACATGCAATCACATATCTTCCAAGGTCTATGACATGGTAATGTGCAGATACACCAAGCAATACATCACTAGTCAGGCCAAAATACATCTTCTAGATGAATACTCCTAATGCATATCATCAAAAACCAAGGTAGGATCCAAAAACAATGCACCACAATATTCAAGCTAGGAAAATACAATAAAGGATTCATCAAAAACTAAAGAACAACTTTTGTCAGCTAAACCAGATCAGTTATCTTGAAACACACATTCTAGACAAAATGCACCAAAAAATAATCATCTAGAAAATATGTGGAGCACACCAAGAATTTCCTTCAAAATATAGTCTTCTCAAAACCTTCCTTTTTTACCTTATTAATTCAAGACCAAACCAACACAACATATTTGATAGAATAACTTCTTTCTAAAGAGTCAATTATACACAAGTTATCAATATCTCTACTTGTAGACAATACTAGCTTTTAAAAAATGAACAAAGATAACATAGAAATTATAAACATGTCCTCCAAGAAAGATCACCTAAAAATTCAATGTAGATAAATCTAGATAAGTTCCCAAATTTTAATTTAATATAAAATGAAACTTTCAACCAACTAGAAATACCAACTATATTAGATGCAACGCAAAGGGTGTGGAAATTTAGAGTGGTGTACACAAATCATACATAGTATGTACAAAATTGGAAGTCTAGATTCTCTACCATAAAGGAATGCAGAAAATTCCTTTAGATTTTTTGTAATGAACTCTTTTGTAAATCATCAACTCTCGAGAGATCATAAATTTTTTGTAACGAAAACTACCTCTATTATAATGTCATATTATCTTAAAGCATCTAATATCCATTGTTACAACCCACACCAAGAGAGAGGAAGGAAATATCATTTCATACCATATTTTTCAATGTTCTCTCGTTCCATATAAATAAATTATTCTCTCCTTCAATATCTACAACTATTTTCATATCATCAACCCTTGTATTCACATCTGTCCATTAAAATATTCTCCAATGCAATTGATAGTAATCCCCTCCTATGAACTACAATAAAATATCTTCATATTACAATCATCATAGGTGTTCTTTAACTATATTCATCATTAATGAATACAACATATATCGTAAACTATAAGGTTGAAATCAATGACAACACATAATGCCAACAATCTCTCCCTTTGTCATTGATGACAACACTCTACTCACAAGTAACCATTATATAGAATCAAACTCCTCTTTTGGTATACCAAGTATATTTCTCCCAATTTTACATTAAGGAAAAAGGGCAATAAAATGAACTTGGTACCCCCCTTACTAACCCAAACACACACACTAGGAAAATAAACAAAAAATTACAAGATAAAACAATTGAAAGAAGAGAAACAGTTTCTTTCTATTATTTTCAATTAAAGGACATTAAAGTAATATAAAAAACTAACACGCTACAACCACATGGGAATTTTCATTACAATAAATTTTAAGAAAGAGCCACAATCTACCCTTCTAGAATTGGGCTCCAAACCCCCCCCCCCCTTTCATCCCCACATATGTAGCACAATTAACTACCTTAGAATATTCTATAAAATGAAAATTTCTCATTTTGGTGCCTATCAGTTCAATTTCCTGATTTAAGTGATTTTTCTCTCTTTTCTTGTTGTAACAAAACTTGAGTCTTGAAGGCATAACTTATGAAAGCCATAAATTATGAACTCTCTAATTGATTTTTATTATAATCCCTGTTTCAGAAACCTCTCAAAGTGATCCATAGTGAGGATGGTGAAGCATGATACCAAGAGAGTTTGGACCCCTTCTAGAGCCTCTAAGGCCTTTAAAAACAAGTTCAAGTTTTTTGTACCACTCCGCTAAAATAGAGAATTCAATATCTTTAAAATTAGACTTGATCTTTCTATGAAACTTTACCAAAATGTTTATATATCCAAAATGAACCTCTAGGGAAGTAACCAGAACAATATATGGTCACATAAAAATCTTACTAAATATAGTAAACTTTCCAAAAATTGTAACCCTACCCTAAGATAGACCTTTTGAAAAACTAGACAATATTTTTTGGTGATGCAAGATTGTTCTTACACCCTAGATTTTCCTACACCAAATTGTTTAACCATTCTTATGTATAGATTCAAGGAGTTTTAGGATGTATTATACAATGTAGATGGAAAATGAAATGTTGGAAAGATTCCTTGGATCTGACCAAACCCTAATATCTACAGTGATGATTAAGAAGAAAAATATCTAGCTACCTGATTGGAGAGGTATAAGATTTTGGAGGTTATAGGATGATGAGAGAAGTTAATTCAGTTGACTGCAAAATATAAGCAGAAGGAAGAGAAGGCTGAAGAAAAGTACAAGACTGCACAATGGTGATTGCTTGACAAATTTCCAAGCATATCTAATTTTGAGATGAGAATGGAGGCCAGTCAGTGAATTAACATTTGAGCGAAAGTGGATCTGTATTTGCAAAGTGAGTTGTATGTTTCAGATCACTTTACTGTTACTTTCTAACCATTGTAGGAGTGCAAAATCCTTTTAAATAAGGTTGACCAAGTATTCATATTGTAAATCTTTTAATCAAGGTGACATTCTAATAGAATGGTCTAAGCCCTCTAAAAAGGCTCACTTTTAAGAGGGTGATTAAATCCTTTAATCGGGTCACATTTAATAGTGTGTATTGTAATCTTTAACATGGTTGGCTCCTCATAGAGCTCACTTGAGAAGAGTGAAAAATTGGTAGCATGTTACTGGTGGTTTTTCCCATATTGGGTTTCCACGTTAAGTCCTAGTGTCATACTTGTGTGAATGTTATTTGGTGTGTTGTACTATTAAGAGTTTTATATTCTGCAAGTTGATTACATTAGGATAGTGAATTGCAAGTTTATGTTACTGATTATATGCTATAGAGACTAAGTGGATTACTGTGTGGATATGAGTTGGTTAAAGTGTTTGAAAGTTCAATTCATACATCTGGACCTAGGATAACTGATTCACCCCTTCTCAATTATTCTGAATCATTCTAACAATTGGTATAAGAGCATTGTAGTGCTTGTAAAGAAAATTTTGAAGGTATTTGAAGCTAAATATCAAGATGTATAAAAGAGAGCCACCGAGGCTGAACAAGGAGAACTCCCCTGCATGGAAAATTTTGATGAAGCTAAACCTAGTTGGATTTGGAGAAGCAAAAAAATGGGTATGTGCACCAAGTTGTGGACCAAAAAAGTGGACACACCTTTAAAAAATTTCAAATTTTCAATAACCCGATCGGGTTATTAAAAATTTGAAATCGTTCTAGGCTTGGTAAACCAAGCCTAGAATATATTATTAAAAAATGTGTGCGCCTCAAAACCCGATCAGGTAATGAGGAATTTCTCATAACCCGATCGGGTTATGAGGAATTTATCATAACTTGATTAGGTTATGAGACTCATTGAGTTTCTAATAACCTGATCAGGTTATGAGATATTTCTCATAACCCGATCGGTTTATGGGAAACATAACAAAAAAAAAATAGCCCATGGCTTAGGCCATTTTTTAATGCCTAAACCATGGAGAAGTCTAGAGGAGGTTAAACAGTTGCATAACCCAATCGTGTTTTGCCCAAAACACCATTTAATTAAGATTTTCAACCAATGGCACCCCGTAACAAAGGTAAGTTTGTTTGTTTTTGTTATTTTTCTTTGCAATTGTAATCAAATTAGGTTATTTTATTGATTTTTTGTTTTCTTTTATTAATTTCATTTGAGATTCATCAAACAACCCCAAAGGAAAAAAACAAAATGAAAGACCAACCCCTATATAAGCACCATCATCGCCACCTGTAAACCCTCAACAACCCTCACCACCCATAAACCCTCAACCACAATATCCACCAATAAACCCTCTACAAAATTCTCCTCCTCCATAACCATCACCACCCGTACGCCCTCCACATGTGTCGTTAGGTCATGTAGATGCATCACAAGAAGACCTTGTGCAACGCCTTAACCAACATAGTGCAAAAATTAATATATTGGTCAATAGGTTGAAGGCTTCCGGTCTTTAGCATAACTCTACCCTCGCCACTACATTAGAAAAAATATCGAATAGTGCAAATGAGGTCTCCCAAGAGGTGACAAAATGGGGTTCATGGAGGGATAGGTGTCGTACATTTTATGCTGATGGTTTATCCTATGAGGATGTGAAAAGAAAAGGCATAGAAAAATGTGACATATGTACCCTTTTCACCGATCCTAATACTAGCAATTCCCTAGAAGTTAATACAAAATGATTTCCTATACATTGGTGTGTTCATAGGGGGATGAAATAAGCTTTTTGTGATAGGTGCTACATGGTATTTGACCAGCCACCTTGTAATAATAATGAGATTCTTTTATATTTTTTGAGGAAGCTATACTGTGAGTTTATCATTGGCGAGAAGCCAAATTACTTTGACTTTCATGAGTTCCAAGGTAGAGGGAGAGGCTCTACGTAGGATAGACCTAGGGCACATAGGATTACCCAACCACAAGAGAGGAGGCGTACTATGAGAAAACCCATCATTCATGTTGTGGTCCCAGTAGTGGTGAAGGACTCTACGGATATACAGACTCTTCATGCAGCTGCATCATTGACTGATGTCATTATCCAGCATGGCACTCAGTTAGTTGGAGAGGATGGATCAGTGCCACCTCCATCTTTAGCAGATGCACCATTAGGATCATCCCATCCTGTGCCAGCTCCATCGCCATCATATGCACCATTAGGATAATCTCATCCTGTGTGAGATCCATTATCATCAGATACATTTGCAGGGTCAGCCTAGCCCATTGAGCATATATGCATCAGTTGTAATGGTATATGTGATGGGGTAGATATCCAGGCGAGTGTAGATGGTTCAACATCGCATTCATGTGTACACTATGGTAGAAGATGTCAGGCATCCACTACTGAGGATGTGGCCCTCATAGGTAATCTATTGTCAATGGTGTATTCCTTAGAGCCGACATAGGTTTGTTTAAATTTGTGTTTTGACAACTGTTAAAAGTAAATAAAATTTGATGTATAGAAAAATATAAATTGATACATGAATAATATGCATTGCAGGGTGCAGCTGGTGGTACAATCACACCAAGGAGTGCTTGTTATAGTACATGTAGACAGGTAGCTCAAACACCTGAGGTAATGTTTTATAAATATTCCTAAAATAGAATAATAGACATTATTTTGAAAATATCATATCTTAAAAATTTGTATGGTGGTAACTTAGTGTATGTTTGTTTTCTATTTCTTTATGGTCAAATAATTTTTTCTAATGTAATTCAACTCAAGGAATTCACTTCCTTGTCTAGCCATCATGACTCAAATTGATTTGAAGTCCTGCCCTCCATCCTTGGACTCAATTCAACCAATGCTGAACTCATACATAGACTCATACCCCAACCAATCACTTTTTGGCTTCTGAATCAACCTTGAACATCATTCAGAACATCCAACCATCTTTCTTTTACTCTTATTTCTTGTTCAAAAATCATGAATACAATCTCTGATTGTTATTGATTTGGATTATCCTTAATCCTTCAATACACCTCCATGTCCTTCTGAAGACCCCCAACATATATGATGTAGAGGTGGTGGTTTGTGACCTCATTGATCATATCTGACAACAATCCATCTCCTATTTGTAACAACTTCTCACTTCCAAAGCCCCCTCAAGGTCTCACCTTCTAGGCTAACCTAGGTGCTCCTAGTGCTTCCCAAATACCATATCTTCACTCACGACTTCAACCTTCATTTAAAATCCATAAATAATCTCCTTATGGCCTATCTACTATTTTCCATCAACCCATTAGGTCTGGATAACCAATCCCTTACCCAACTCTCACATTCAGCCCTTAAAGCTAGTAGCCCACACCAGTCACTATTTTGTCCTTTTCGTCAAACATTCCCCAAATAACTAAGGAAACTAAAACATGATTTAGATACCCTTTTGGGATCTTTAAATCCTCCCCAATATTTAGTATATACTCCTTTGGACCATACCCAAGATCCAATACTCATGTAACCTCTAAACTAAACCTAATTCTCCTCATTTACAAAGTAACCCCTGACTCCACTTACTCTCATGGCTCCAAAGGCTGAAAAATTCCTTCTAGGGGTTAGGAAAAAACATATTTTCAACTCTCGAAGGCTCTATCATTTATCTATGGCCTTAGCAACTAAACCCTCACTTTTAGGATCACACACGTAGGGTCTAATCATAAGGACCTCTCCAATCCACTCCAGGCCAAACCAACTACATACACACTTTACTATAGACCCCCATATGTAGAATCCATCACAAAACCCCTTCATCCTTGAAGCAATCCACCATCCTTCTCTAACTGTGCCTACAAATTTGTTAAAGAATAGTCTTGTGTGTGAAAGAAGAGTTCAAAATTTTATATTGTAAT
>MU225021.1:1494356-1508306 GCA_018584345.1 Thuja plicata | reverse complement strand
GTTGAACCAAACAAAGCTCCTAATTCAATAGAGCCTGATTAGGTTTAGAAACCGATTGGGTTATGAGAACTTAATGGCTCTGTGTTCCTAATTACTCAGAACCCGATCGGGTTCTGAGAACATAATGACTCCATGTTCCTAGTTATTTAGAACCCGATTGGGTTCTGAAAAACTAAGAACAAAGGATGATTGAGAGAGAGAGAGAGAGATCCTCTCTCTCTCTCTAGTTATGGAGAATAAAATTAACAATTTTTACTTCTTCAAAACCCGATCAGGTTTTGAAGTAGTTTTTTCTTTTCAAAACCTGATTGGGTTTTTAAGTACTTTTTTCTTTACAGAGCCCAATCGGGTTTTGAAGTACTTTTTTCTTTTCATAACCCGATTGGGTTATTTGAAATTAAGAAATCCAATCAGGTTGTGGCTCAGGAAGAGGCTTGAAAAATGACCCAAAGGCTTGTAGGCTCATTTTCCCTCCATTTTTGTTCTTTGTGATGTTTTTTTTATCATGTAAGATGATTTCTCAACTTTATCTTCATCAGGTTTACAATTTGTCAACTGGGTAGTTTTATAACTTTCACCATAATCTATACATCTTCTTAGCTTTCTAACCATATAAATTTTTCTATTTTTGGACAACATTAGCATAGTAAACTTTAATTTTCTTTCCCAGTGTCTTGATTGTACGCACAGACATATGTCTACCATTTTTTTAATAAATTTTGAAATACTTAATAAAATTACAAATAAATTACATATTATTGTTCTAAACTTGATTCTATACACTTTTAAAAAAAAAAATTCATTTTCGATTATTTTGATGTAAGTTATGCCCAGCGCACGAACAGGTACCAAATTTTCAAGATGCGACCACTTAAAAAAATCACAGAAAAAAAATTACTCATCAAAAAATTACAAAACAATAGACAACTTCTAGATCTCATTCTTACCTATCATCCTACCAAATGGATTTAAAAAATACTGAATATAACTATACCTTTTGCACCGTGCACGGAAACAACTATGTTATGTTTTTCCATGAAAAATTAGGAACCTATTTTTGTGCGCACAAGGTTTGACCCTCTTAATATTATTAGGTTTTAAAAAACATTATTTTTATAGAAACTATATTAAAAGTACTACAATTTTTATTTTTTATACATCTTCTTATTTTGAGTGCATGACCCTCAAACTCCTATTCCAAGTTTAGGGTTACCCAATTTCTGAAAAAAAGTGTCCACTTATACCCCCCTTTTTCGTCCACAGCTTGGTGCACATACCAAGATACTATGTGGAACACTATGACATAATAGTGCCTATAGTTATAATAGTTTAGTAGATGAAATAAAACAAGAACACAACCAAGCAATGTTAGAGATTGCATCAACCCTAAGCTATCCTGAATTTGAAGACATAAAAGACTGCAATACTGCGAAAGAAATGTGGATTAGTCTAGAAACTATCTATGGAGGTGATACAAATGTACTGAAAGCCAAATCTGAAAGCTTGAGAGGTAAGTTTGATGAAATGATAATGTTAGATGGTGAAACTATTGTTCAATATTGTAGCCGAGTTAAGGAGGTTGTAAATGATATTAGAGGAGCTAATGGATCTATTATTGATGATACTGTTATTATCAAGATACTAATAACTCTACTTCCTATTTATGCTATTAGAGTATCAGCTATACAATAAATGAGATGTACTCCTTGTAAATACTTAACTCATGAAGGTCTAGTTGGTAGACTTATTGATTTTGAGTTATCAATTTTTGATAATTTCACTCCTCACAATGTTGATTTTGCATTCAAATCACAATTAACTCATGAAAAATCTAAGAAAGGAAAATAAAGAAATGAGAACAGTGATAGTGACACTTTTGATGATGATCTTGATGAACTTGAAGCACTTATGGCTATTAGACTACCAAGAGGGAAAGGAAAATTCAAAGGTAAAATTTCTATAATCTATTTTTCATGTAAGAAAGTTAGTTATATTTCAGCAAGATGTCTTGAAAGGAATGACAAGGATGATAGAAGAGAAAGAAAGTACAAAGACAAAAGGGATGATAGATATTTCTAAAGGTATAGGGACTATAAGGACAAAGGCATCAAATCCTGCTATATTGCTGAAGAAGAAACTGATAATGAATCTGATAAATTTGGTGACAATGATATAGAAGTTGTTTGTGTTGTGAAAGATGATTCTGATGAGGATGAGAAAATTGCACTTATTTCATATATGAGTAAAGGTGATAAATGGATAATTGATAGTGGTTTCTCACATCACATGACTGGAAATAAAAGTAAATTTGAAACCTTAAGCTATTGCAAAGGTGGTAATGTTAAGTTTTGTAATGACAAACCATGTTTTGTGAAAGGAAAAGGATCAATAAAATTAACTGATAAGATCATGTGTGAAAATGATTATTTGGTTGAAGGTCTAAACTATAATTTTTTGAGTGTTTCTCATTAGAACACTTTTGGATACCAAGTTGAATTCCATCAGAGAAAGGCTAAAATATTTTATGCTACTAGTGAACCAATTGGAAGTGGTGAGCAAACAAGAGGTAATTTGTTCTATCTAGATCTATTTGATGAGACGTATTGTTTTCACAATATGATGATATATGGTTATGAAATAAGAGGTTATTTCATGTGAAATTTGACAATTTGGTAAACATTAGTAAGTTAAAAAAAAGTAAGAGGCTTACCAAGATTGAAGAAACCTGATAACGTTATGTGTATGCAATGTTAGTTGGGCAAAATGACAAAGTCTAGTTTTAAGAGAAATACCTATATTTTAGATAATGTTTTGGAATTGGTTCATACTGACCTTTGTGGACCTATTGGTGTGAAAATCTACCAAGGTGATAAATATTTCATAATGTTTGTTGATGATTACTCTAGAATGATGACTGTGATGTTTCTCAAAAAAAATCTGATGCTTTTCAGTTGTTTAAGTGGTATTTGGAAAAAGTTGAAAAAGAGACAGGTAAGAGCTTGAGATGTATGAGATCTGACAGAGGAGGAGAATTTATATCTAGTGAGTTTAACTTATTCTATAATGATAGATGGATTAAAAGATAGATGTCTACTCCAAGAACTCCCCCATAGAATGACATATTTGAGAGAAGGAATAGATCAATAATGGATTGTGCTAGAACACCGAGGGTAGAGAAGAATGTTGCACAAAAGTACTAAAGAGAAGTTGTAAGTACAATAGTCTATACCTTGAACCAAGTACAAGTCAAGAAAGGTATTGATATTACACCTTATGAGTTATGGTATGGTTATGCACCTAATGTAAAATACTTTAAAGTCTTTGGGAGAAAATGTTGTATACTGAAGGATAATAGAAATGGAAAACTTGATGCTAAAAGTGATGAAGGAATATTCCTAGGTTATTCCACTAAGAGAAGAACATGTAAGTGTTTGAATTATAACACTAAAAAAGTTGTGGAAAGTACAAATGTTATAATTGATGAATATGCAGAAAAGAATGAAGTTGAATGCAAGCAAGAACCTAAAGAATAGAGATCTTTCATTTACATGAACAAAGGAGAGCCCAATAGTTTTCCTGAACAAGCAAAAGAAGCTACCAAACAATAGAATGGTGCTTCCAAGAAACAACAAGAAAATGCCAAGACATAGAAAGAGGTTACGAAGCATCAAGAGGCACCTGCCGAGGAATCTGAAGAAGAATTTGAGACACAAAATGAACCTGAAATGAATTTGCATGATGAATCTAAGGAAGAAAAACAAGAGAAAAGGAGACCAGAGCCTACACTAGAAAATTATGTAAGAAGATATCATAAAACATATCAAATCATTGGAGAAAAAGATTCAGATGTCATGACAAGAAGAAAATTGAAAAATCAGACATGCTTATTATGTGAATTTGAGCCCAAATCAGTGAAAGATGCTTTGGATAGTGAAGATTAGATATAGGCCATGAATGAAGAGATTGAACAAATAGAGAAGAAAAAAACCTAGACACTAGTACCTAGACAAAAGGACAAGAATGTTATTGGAACCAAGTGGGTATTTAGAAATAAGATGAATCAACATGGAGAAGTTATGCTTGAATCAAGGCTAGACTGGTATGCACAGGTTATGCACAAGAAGAAGGAATTAACTATGGTGAGACGTTTTCCCCAGTTTCTAGATTGGAAGAAGTTAGAACTCTATTAGATTATGTAGCTTACAAAGGATTCAAAGTATATCAAATGTATGTGAAATCAACATTTCTGAATGGAGTAATAGAAGAACATGTATACATTGAGAAAGTTGAAGGATTTTTTTATTCAAGAAAGAGGAATATGGTCTGCAAGCTACATAAAGAATTTTATGGAATGAAGCAAGCCCCCAAATCATGGTATGAGAGATTGAATAATTACTTAGTCAAGATGGGATTTACAAGGACTAATGACAACAATAATATGTACTTACAGTCTGAGAAAGGTAAAGGGATATTGTTACCTAAAATATTTGTTGATGATATAATATTTGGAGGACAAGATGCTTTATGCCAAAGATTTTCAAATGAGATGCAAACATAATTTGAGATGTCTATGTTTGGAGAGATCAAATTCTTTGTTGGATTATATATCAGAAGAAAAAAGGTACCTACATTAATCAATCTAAATATATCAAGGAGATACTAAAAATATTTGGGATGGAGGATTCCAGACCTGTAAGTACACCTAAGGCTATTGAAAAAAACTATCAAAGACTGAAGAGACAGTTGAAGTCAATCAATCCCTGTAGCGATAAATGATTGGGAAGCTGCAATATGTTGTCCATAGTAGACCACATATTGAATTAGAAGTTGGGATTGTTGCAAGATTTTCTGGAAATCCTAAAGATAGTCACTTGATGGAAGTGAAAAGGATTTTGAGATAGTTGAAGGGAACAGTGGATTATGGATTATATTATAAGAAAAATGAGAAGTTTGAACTAAAATTTTATACAGATTCTGATTGGGTAGGTAATGTTGATGACAGAAAGAGTAAAAGTAGAGGTGTATTATTTTTAGGAAAGAGATTAGTCTCTTGGACAAGAAAGAAATAGAACTGCATTTCTCAATCAACAAAAGAAGATAAATATGTTGGAGCAACAGTGAATTGATCAAATATAGTGTGGATCAAGAAATTGTTGAAAGGAATGAAGGAAGAGAACACTGAACTAGTTCTTATTTTCTATGATAACACTAGTGCACTATTAATATTTCAAAGAACCCTATGATGCATACAAAGACCAAGCATATTTCTATCAAATATCATTACTTGAGAGATCTGGTACAAGACAAAGAAATAAGACTTGAATATGTAAATACAAAGGAACAATTAGTAGATATATTTACCAAGGCATTAACCAAGGATGCTCATGAGTATCTAAGAGGTAAATTAGGGGTGATTCCCGTATATGAGGCTAACTAGGATCACATAGAGTGATTGCATCAAATGTATTACATAGAATATCTGATAAATTGATGCAAAGGTTGTCACACTTTAGGAGTTTCCTAAAGTTGTGAAGAGTAACACACAAGATGTTGATCAGTCATAAGAAATATGAAAGATAGAGCATATAATTCATATAGTTGACACATAGACATCTACATGATGAAGATGTATGTCTGTGGCATTGTTTTAAGGAGGGAGAATTAGACACAAAAACATTGAGGGAGATATTCAGATTGGAGATATGACAAAGAGGGAGAATTACACATAGAGAGATAAGCTACAAAGAGAAATCCATGCAAGAGGGAGCTAATATTTGTATTGGAGAGAATCATAATGAAGCTAAGGACCTTAATGAAATTTTTTTTACATAACATACTATTTGGATTATCTGGTAACATTGCATGTGTTTGCATGTGTTTTCCATCAATGCCAAAGAGGGAGATTGTTGGAAGATACAATTGAAACAATTATTTTATTGCCATTGATGTCAAACCTTAACTAGTAAGACTATTTTTATCTTGTAAAGTGCCATATCAATTGATTGATTCATGAAGAAGATTTGAAAAGAGGAGATAACAAGAAGATCTGGTGAAATGGTTGAGTTATGTGGAATTACAATGGGTACTTTATGAGATTGCATGTTGGTAAGGTAATATGTTGTTTAGATTTAACACCAAGTGAAGTTTGGATGACTATAAGTTTAGTCTTGACCGAGTAACAGAGCAGAAGATTAAGGAACTTATGTATGTGCTGAGTGATGTGAGTGTTGACTGAGTGCCAGTACATGCTGAGAAAATTTAGTGTCGACTGAGCATCAGTAGATTATCGAGTTATATAATGATGACCAAGCGAAAGAACATAGTGATGACCGAGTATCAGTATTTTGAAAGTTTGATTAAGATTTGAGATCCCAACTGACACAGTTGATTTATTGGGATATGTGAAGTATATTTAAGATAAGGGTGATCGTTGTGAAGAATTAAATGAGAATTTAATATATGTTTAACCATTTTTATGTATAGATTAAAGGAGTTTTAGGATGTATTGTACAATGTAGATGGAAAATGAAATGTTATAAGGATTCCTTAGATCTGACCAAACCGTAAGATCTATGGTGATGATTAAGCAGAAAAATATCTAGCTACCTGGTTAGAGAGGTATAAGATTAACCTTTTTTTGAGGTTATGGGATGATAAGAGAGGTTAATTCAATTGATTGGAAAATTGAAGCAGAAGGAAGAGAAGGCTGAAGATCAGTACAAGACTGCATAGTGGTGATTGCTTGATAGATTTCCAAGAAGATCTGAGTTTGAGATAAAAATGGAGGCTAGTCAGTGAATTAGAATTTGAGCAAGAGTGGATATGTATTTGCAAAGTGAGTTGTATGTTTTAGATCACTTTACTGTTACTTTCTTACCATTATATCAGTGTAAAATCCTTTTAAAAAAGGTTGACCTAACAATTATACTGTAAATCCTTTAATCAAGGTGACATTCTAATGGAATGGTCTAAGCCCTCTAACAAGGTTCAATTTTAACATGGTGATTAAATCATTTAACCGGGTCACATTCAACAGTGTTTATTACAAACTTTAACATGGTTGGCTTCTCATAGAGATCACTTCAGAAGAATGAGAAATTGGTAGCATGTTACTGGTAGTTTTTCCCATATTGGATTTCCACGTTAAATCCTGGTGTCATACTTGTGTGAATGTTATTTTTTGTATTGTGCTATTAAGAGTTTTATATTCTACAAGTTGATTACATTAGGACAATGAACTACAATTTTATGTTATTGATTGTATGCTATAGAGACCGAATGGATTACTAAGTGGATCTGAGTTGGTTAAAGTGTTTGAAAGTTCTATTGGTATATCTAGACCTACAATAAGTGATGCACCCTCATCTCAATTATTCTAAATCATTCTAACAATTAGGAGGGAAAATAGTCGTTAGCTTTTTTCTGAGATATTAAAATGCATCTTTTGATAATTATTTCATAAAAATATCTAAAATATGACCGTTTGTTGATACATAATCTATTTTGACATCCAGATCTATGATTATTTCTGTTAGGAAATTATATTGAATAGAAATCTATTTGGTCCTTGAATATATTACTAGATTATTTGAATATTTATACTACTCTTATCATTACACATGATAGGAATGGGTTCATAATACATAACCTTGTTATCCTATAATATTTTCATCATCCATATCACTAGAGTGTAGTAGGATGCTGCAACAATAAACTCAAATTCTATAGTAGATAGAGACACAAAGTAGATTATTATTTTTTTGTATTTCTAAATTATCATCTACATAACTAGCTTAGTTAGAATTAGAATAAGCCTTCAAAGAGAAGTCGTTATCTCTTATGTACCACAAGCCATAATCTAGACTTTGTTCAAGTATTTGAATATTATTTTGATAACCTTGTCATGAGTTAGCTTAAAGGATTATTTTAAAATATGAAAATCTACTTGTGTAATTAAATATTCATCTAATGGAACTTTAGTTAAGCTTACTAAGGATTATGTATGTTAGAATATTAATCTTCCTTTGGTTGTGTTTATTTTAGGATATTCCTTTGAAATACCTACATGTAATTTATCTTCTTGTACATGTGTGGGGATAAGTCATTTATTTTATTAAGGAATATTAGTTTATCCTCTTAAGATGATTTTGACACATTAAACACACACATTGTGAATGGTGGCTTTGATAGATATGTGAGTTAGTTTGTAACTCTCTTCATCTCTATTTAAGACATGCTTCTCTTCTCATTTCTTCTTAATGATGTTATTGTAATGAGTCTCTCTCTCTCTCTCTCTCTCTCTCTCTCTCTCTCTCTCTCTCTCTCTCTCTCTCTCTCTCCCNATGTGTCTCTCTCTCTCTCTCTCTCTCTCTCTCTCTCTCTCTCTCTCTCTCTCTCTCTCTCTCTCTCCAAGATTTAGGTTATTTCTCTCAAATTTTAGATTAAAGAAAAAATAGGGTTTGAAGGAACCCGAAATCCTTAACAAAAGAAAATCAAAAGAAAAATAATTAAGCCCACAAAAGAAAAAAAGATTGCAAAGCCCAATTGGAACCTAGCCAACAAAACACCTTGTAGTGAAACAATATGATAGAAAAGAAAAACTAGGATAGATCCTTCAAGATCTTAGCCTCCTCATACCCAAGATGAAACATATTTTTCATGGTCACTTTAAGGCCAGTGAGATCCTTGGAGGTAGTCGTATAATTCATTTTTAGGCTGGCGCGAGTCTTTTTTCCCAGTCTAGAAGGAATGGTAGCGATATCCTTAGTATCATCTTCAAAAATAATAGTGTCTTTATTGGGGCTATTCCCTTTCAACATGTTGAATAGGGCATTAAGGTTCTCTATCGAGGCCCGCATACCCTCATAGCTGATCTAGAGAATATTTTTTAGCATGACATTTCTATCATCCAATTCATTGGAGATAGAAGAGACCTTAGTAAATTCAGATTGTTAGGACTATACTTGTCAACATTGTCCCCATCCTGATTCTTGAAAGGCACCTACAGACTATTGACATTGGACTCCAAATCCTGATTCTTTGTAACTAGGATCCTTATCTATTGGAAAACCCATCTATCAAATTTAAGAGAAATTTTATGCTTGTCCTTATCCATCTACATCTTGGAGTCATCAAAGACCTTCAGAGGGATTGTGTCATCCACATTGTTCTCATTACCTTGGATAGTGGTACCCCTAGGAGAGAGAGGAATGTTCTTCTCCAGGGAATCCACATAATCATCCATAGGGCTGGGAGCAATTTGTTGGGCTTCCTCTAGAAAATCCTGCATGGGAGAGGAGGAGAAATTCCCCATGTTGGTCTAGTCTAGAGTCATGTGAGAAGGCGACACCGTAGAGATATCCATGTGAAGGCCCTCTAAATTATGTTCTCCTGTGTCTTTAATACCCCTAAAAAGCATCCTCTAAAGAGAGTCCTTCTTCTCCCCATCTATCTTCTTATCAACCTCCTCCTCCTCATTAGCCTCCTCCTCTTCCTCCTGCTCACCACCTATTTCCTCCCCATCTTCATATTCAGACTCCCCACCAACATTGACCTCATAGTACTCCTTATAATCCAAACCCAGGTTCTTTTCTAGGATATAATCTTCATGACCATCATCCTCAATATCCATTGCACTATCAATGGATTTAGTATTCTTGGTATCCTCACAAGATTTTCTTTTTATTGCCTTCGAGGAGCCAAGCACAAAGCTCTAAGCGACAAAACCCTCATTCTTCATTTTGCCTTTCGCTAGGGAGAGAAGAAATTTTAGTGATTCCTTAGCCACAATAGATTTTCAGTGCCATAAATAAGAAGAATGAGACCATTATGAATTACAGATGATTTATCATTTTTCTTGTGTTTATCGAGACTATCTAAAAGAGAGAAACAAAGATAATAGGGAAAATACACACATTTTTAAACCTAAAATGGTTTAACAACACAAAGAGGTAGGTATGGTCCCTATTAAAGTGACCATCTACAGTGATATATTTGATAATAACAATAGGGATGAGCTTCCATATTTTTTTCAACTTGTCATGGTCATAGTGACCCGACACAGGCCTTCCAAGTAGATCCCTCTCGTCATCTGACTTAGGGAAGGACTTAATAGCCATATCAGATATTTTTCTATCCCTGTAGAAATTCATACCTTCATTTGGAAGCCTAGAAACCTCTGCAATAAGGTCACCAGAGAGCTCAAATTTCCTACTAAATAGGTTGAAGGAGCCATTTTCCCAAATTTCTACCATTTTTTCTTCAACTTTGTTAGTTTTTCCTTCATCATATCCCTGGAGATGCTTCATAAAGGGAGTAAAATTTCCCTTACATAGTTTTATCCAGACTCTAGGCTCATTTTACCACTTACTGTACTCATCAGGTTCATCTCTTCTTAGATCACCACCCATTTTCTCCACCAGGTTAAAGAGTGTCACATGATCAAAGAAAAACTCATAATTGTAGCAAGATAAAACAAAGAGAATACCTAAAATTGTAGGTAAAAATATGCACAAATCATGTGAAGGTATATCATTAACAACACTGTCACCACCAATATGGCACACATCCATGATGAAGTTTGGGATTTGCGGTGTTCGTGTCATTTTTTATTATTAAAAATAATCTTTCCATCCTTACCATGAGTCATGTCAGATTCTAAAAGGGCATTAATTTTCTCATGGAATTGGGTTTCCCCATGCCAATTATAACTGACATCAGACTTAAGATCATAATTGGAAAGACCGTCTGCCACAATATTCGCTTCCCTATATGCATGACAAATATACACTTTCTTAAAAGACTTTAAGATCTCACGAGCCCTATTAATAATAGTTTTAGTAGTCCAGGAAGCCTTATTAGTTCCATCTAAGCATTTGATATTGGTATTTGAATCGCCTTCAATCCACACATTATCAAAATTCATATCCTTGGCCAACATGATGACTTTTGGAGCTCTCATAGCTTTAGAAAAGTGAGTATATTGGATACCTAGAGGACCCTTCACAATAGTGATGAAAATCCCATAAGACTTTCTAATCACCCCACCAAATCTAGTAGGACCAGGATTTAATTTTAATGCTTTGTCAAAATTGACCTTCACCTAGTCGTGAGAAGGAACAACCAAACAACTTCATCCTTGGGGTTAGTAGTGGACTTCATCCATGGAGATAAATTCCTGTAATCATTATTATCCTTGATAGCATGAGGCCCAACCATATTAGACCTATAAATAATTTCAAATAGACCCCTAAAGGTTTTGTAAACAAAAATAACAAGATTATAAGATTTCTCTTTGAATATCCTATTGTTTTGTTCCTTCCTGATGTTCCAAATTAATACAGGAGAATTTAGGTCCCAGAGGATTTTAGATCTTAGATCTTAGATTTGAGTTAGGATATTTCCATTGATTAAAAAAATCATCCAGAGTGTTAGGGAAACTCCAGCATTAATTACACTTCTGAAAGATGGAATACCAGAATTGTGAAGAGAAGCTACATTGAATAAGCAAGTGAAGAGAAAATTTTGCATCTCTACAAAAAAGACATCACCTGTTAGGAAAATAAAAACCCATTTACTAAGTCTATCCAAAGGTTGGGTCATATTATGAAGCAACAACCAAAAAAAAAATTAATTTTGGGAGTAGATTTTTTCATCCAGGAAGATGACCAAAATAGACGGGGAATCAAAGTCCCCATTTCTAAGGATATTGTCAAAGCCACTGAATAATTTATATTAGGATTCCTTCTCCAAACAATTCTATCCTTCATGTCAGCAAAGATGTGAGTATACAAAGGAAACAGTTGTTGAACCATCGGTAACATGATCACCAAAAGATAGGTTATAGTGCAACCTAACATAATAGTTCACAGAGGTCACCGAAAATGTTAAGTACACTATCACCAATAGATAGTTTATAGCATAAATGGACAACACAGTTTAGAGAGAAAACTAACAGATAGTTTAAAGACATCACTGAGCATAGACTATAGAGAAACCTGAGCACCAGTCTACCGAGAGACAATTTTATTTTTGAGAAATGTGGATCTGAGGTACACGTCAGATAAAACACTTAAGTTCTGTATTTATCTTTAAAGATAATCTTTAAAATCATTTCTTGAGGGACAAGTAAAGCATATGTAATTGTTTTAATCAGTCTAACTGATTGCAAACATCCAAACTAGGAGATCAAGGTCAAGTTGTAAATCTTTGGTCATAGAATTTTCATTGTAAGCGTGAAACTAAAATAGGTAAAATACATTGTATAAATAGATGTATAAATCAATCAGATATTGATGATTATAGCCGCAAAAGACATCTATGGATCAGACAGAGAGGTTTATGTGGAAGGAAAACAAAATATGAAATTATTTATAAAGAAAAAGATTCAAGGCTACCAAGGAGAACAAAGGTTTTAATCAATCACTATAGGCTATACACATATCTTATGAACTTAAAGGATTTATATTCAAAAATTTAGGATTGCATACTATCAGGTCAAAAATTCTTTTTGACTACTCTCTAAAAATGGTATAAAATAGAAGAAACTCATTAAGAAGGTAGATTTAACAATCCTTATGTAAATCTCTTAACCGAGGGCACGCTTAAGAGTGTTGATGAATCTATTAATAGAGTAGACCTTAACAAGTCTCAAATGTTACTCCTAATAGAGTAAAATCATCATAAGTATTCACACTTGTAGCCTTAACTGACACCTTCCATTCTCCAGATAGTGAAGTTTTGTGGGTTTTATCCCCCCCACAATTTTTACCTTCTAATAGGGGTTTTCTACATTACCAATTCTTCTGTCATGTATACTTACATTTCATGAATGTTTCTATGAATGTTTACATGCAATTAAGTTTATGTTTTGGTATTACATGCATAAGATAGAAAAGCATCAATTGGTGATAATACAAAGTAAAGATTACTAAAGGATAAAGAGATAAAAGTTTTAAGGGTACTAATTCACCCTTCCCCTCTCAATACACACCATTCCATTATTCCAACAATTGGTATGAGTGATAGATATCCTATTTGGAAAAGTTTAAATTACTTGAGAGAAAATATCATAAAATGGAAAGGTATAAGCTAGACAAGAATATTGAGAATCAGAAGTTGGAGATACAGATTTTCTATGAGAAATACAAAGCAGAAAGAATCAAGATGAGAGAGCTAATGGATGAAAGAAAAGATATGACATCTTGCTACAATGAAACAAACTATCATGAAGAATAGATACCTGATTTGTTTGAGTCATCAGGATCTACATCTAGTAATACATCTGATACATCAGACGGAAGCATTACAAGTCTGAATGAAATTAATCAACATTTGAGTGACCAAGTAAAGATACTGAAAATCAGTCAAGAGACACATATGGTAAGGATGATTGATGTTATGAATAATGATAGACAAGATGAAAAATAAATAACATTAGCTATTTGATGGTAGGAGGAAAATCACTTAAAAGCTACAAGAAAGAGAGATAGAGGTACAAAGACTTACTGAACATCATCATGAGATCACCAATCAAATAGTTCTTTTGAGTCATGAGGAAAACCAAGTAAACATAGAACTCAATGGGAAATTGGAAGCTATTGATGAGCTAAGAGAAGAAAATGAGAGACTGAAGCATGAAGTAAGGATTCAACAACAACACAATGATATGATCAAGAAAGTTGAAGAGAGTACCAAAAGAATGGATTTTTTTTATGAATGGACAAAGAAGAGTCAATAAAAATACCAGTCTAGGGTATACTGAAAAGGGAAAATCATCTGTTAGAATTAATCTTTCCTTGGGTGAAACTATGTAATTAAAAGGATAAACCAAGGTATCCTTATTTGTATTTGTCCTCTAGTCCATGTAAGAGGACATGTCACTATTTTGTAATTCCTTTAATAAGGAAAATAGATATTCCTCCTTAAGAGGAATCACACATTTGTCACACA
>MU225021.1:1471039-1489072 GCA_018584345.1 Thuja plicata | reverse complement strand
TTACCAAAATCTCTTGGCTCATTGTTGGATTCTTGAAGTACTTTGTGGTTGATCTTGAAATCTTCTCTCCTTTGGTTTATGGTAAAATCTTCCAACATTTCATTTTCTTGGATTAATACTTGTTTAATTTTTCATTCTTTTCATTCTTCTTACATCATCAAATCAATCTAATCAAAAAGATGTTTACACAAATCCAAGACAAGGAAAGAAATCATGCAATCACTATTGAAAACTAGGCCACACATCAAATGTTTGTGGGAGCAAAGCTAAAGGTATTCCTAAATCCACATCTAGATTCATAGGTAAATGTTATAACTGTAAAGAGAATGGACATAAAGCATATGAATGCAGATCTAAGGTGAACCAACCAAAGCAGCAATCCTACATGGAAAAATATTGTCCTACTTGAAAAATGCATGGGCACACATCTAAAGAATGCAAGAAAATAAAAATCAAGCATGGAAGCCAAAATAAAAAGAAAATGCTTATCAATCAAGAAGTGTCGGTAACTCATATGTTTGGGATTACAACACATGGAAAAATTGCAAAACATGTGGTAGATATGGATACATAGCTACAAAATTCATGAGGAAATAGATAAGAAGGTCTAGTAACTGGACTAACTCTGGAATGGCATGCTTACACTATCATAAGGTTGGTCATCTAAACAAGGATAGTAGAGACTGAGTGACAGAGACAAGCAATATTTATAATGGGAACACTATTGATGATATCAGAAGAATTAGAAATAAAATATGGAGGAAAGCTACAAGCAAAGATGATGTTGGACCGAGCACCACAGTTGGTGACACCTCATCCAATGGATCTGGTGATATCACCATACCCACCTAAACATACAAGTTAGAATGGAACTGCACTCTACAAAGCAATAGTTTACATTAGTTCCAATATACATTGATAATATGCCAAATTAGCATGAATAGAGATGCACTATGGTATTACTTGTTATGATTTTTTGAATCCAATCTCATTGGTCAATACACACCGATGATCATCAGTGAATATTCAAAATCCAAATTTCTAATGTAAACTAAGCATCATTGGTAATCATGTAAAAGACAATTAAGTCTTTGCTACATACCGAGCATCATCGGTAAACAAGTGAAAAGTGAAAACTAAGTTGTCACTTAACTTGGGCAGTGTATAATCACCAAGTTGAAAACTTTGTGTGTTATCCGAGCGAATCCATCTTTGACCACCGAGAAGTAGGTAAAGAATTTAATGCACCACTCAGGGAATAATATATAAAAAGGGAAATGGAAAGATCATTCTTTCTCAAAGAGATTGAGAGAAGAGTAGAACGAAGGATAGAGTGAAGAAGAATGACCAGATTGCAGAGCGACTCACAAACACATTCACGGCTACTTCAAATAGATTTCAGCATCTACAAAAAAAATCCCTAAAATCACAAAACATGGAAACCACTTCACAAGTTTCCAAGATCAAGAATGCAAAGGATAAAAAGGTTAATCTAATCAAGAACTCTACCTGTGAAGAACCTAAATATAAATTCTTCCCCGAGGTTGCTTCACAACTTGATGAAGCTGGAGCATTCTCAAGCATACAACGTAGGGTTTTTATAGTCGAGGATTTCCAAGCCTATATCCATTGTAAGGTTGTAGATATTAGAGATCTCGACTTTGAAGAAGCTTTCAAGAAGCTTTTCATAGATGGAAACATTAAGGATGAACATAAATACATTGAGGTAAATGGGTTGACAAATGCCCTAATGTTCTCAAAGGAATTCAAAACGAGTGGATTCAGATAGTTCTTATAAGATACCATGATAGGAAAATGTGGCTGGATGAGCCAAAACCAATCACCAAGGATGTAATACATGCAGTAACTGGTTACCCAGTAAGTGACAAGGCCAAAGCCCATAAACACCCTTCTCACCCTGAGATTGAGAAGATGACAGGTGCAGTATGGGATGACAAAGGTTTGAAATGTAGTACAATCACCAACCCCAAGCTAAAATTTGGTGCATATGTATTGGGATACAAGGTATTCAAAGCCAGCTGGTTAAACAACATAGCATATGGAGCAGTTGACACTTCCCATAAGATTGTGAAGAAGGGATTACAACTGGACCTATTTGAGATTCTACTAAAGAAATTGGAGGAGAACATGAGGAAAATTAGGTCAACAAGGTCTAATTCATGTAATTTTGGATCACTTCTCATGTGTACATTTTTCTATTTCTAGAACTTCTTCCCATCTATTGGTAATGTCAATTGGGACACTACCTGACCAGTAACAATACAAATTAGTGAATTTATCAAGTCACTAGGGGACAATTTTGCATCATGCATGGATGCATAACTCACTACCTTTAAGGACATAATGAAAAAGAGGATGAGGATACCTAGACAAATGGTGGAAAAGTATAAGGATGATATATGTTTCATAGTAGATACCGACACCACATTGATAAAACCAACTGTACCAAGGAAAACATGGTTACCACCTCTTGATTATGAAGTAAACATTGATCAGGCCAAAAATGTTATTAAAGCATTAATGAATGAGGAAATTGACAAATCAATACCAATATTTGGCACTTATGAGGATGCTAAGGCCATAATTAAACAAGCGTAGTAGTGAAAAAGAGTGACAGAAAAAAGACCAAAAGGGTGAAGACACTTCAAAAGAAGTTGTCGGTAAATGATGAAGAGTCAGAAAAGAAAGAAGACACTGAGGGAAAGTCACCTGTTGGTGAAGGTGAAAAAATTGAGTGACTCAGAGTCAACTGAGTCTTATGTATCACCAACAAAGAAACTAGGAACTACTGTTGCATTAAGGAATAGGAGTCAGACTTCAAAAGATGCAGATTCACCACCCATTAAGAAAGGAACCGTAAGGAATTATAAGAGAAAACCTCAAATCAGAAAATAGGCTCCAAGGAAAAGAACAAAATATATCCGAGGAAAAGAGAACAAGCATGACACAAAATAGGATGAGAGTGAACAAACACTCCAACCTACAAAGAATAAATTTCCCAAGACAATTGATGAAATTCCTACTTCAATCGCGAAGACAGGTGGCATATTAGATGCTAAGGTTAGATAATGACTAATTCTGAAACCCAAGGATCAGAAGAAGATTGAAGAAGCCATCATTAAAGAAATAATTACATTCAAATATGTACATGTGCAATTTGATAAGATGTTGGCACAAAATCTTCATGAAATAATATCTGGAAGGTGGACATATGCACTACATACCGAGAAGTAGATGACAGAAAGACCCCTAGTCATTATTCTGCCTCCCAAGTCTAAAGTTGAGGAAATTAATGAAATAATGAAGAAGCATTCAAATAAATTCTCAAGCTAAGTTAAGAGCCTACAAATTACTGGAGGGAAAATTAATTGAGCTTGATAAAGAAAGTGATGAAACTTGGAATCAAATATTCAATCCACCTAAGGGGGATTCAAGCCCCGAGGAACTATTAGCCCTTACCGAGACTCCTCAAAATGAAGAGAAAGAGGCTACACCGATCCTGGAGTGCATTCTTATAAATGAAACCAAGGACATCAATCTAATCAAATTGACAATAGAGGCATCCAAGGCCATGGATGATGTAACTCAAATAATTCCATCATTAGGGGATACTACAGATGGAAAAATCAAAGATATAACTATAATAGATATCACTAGAGGTGATCCTGCAGATGAAGTAAACAATGATGAAGATGTAAATATGACCACCAATCAAGGAGAAGAAAAGGAAAAGGAAAAATATGATTCTGCATAGGTCAATATACCAGGACAAATGTCTTTATTGATACAATTTATGAATATCATCTCAGTAGAAAAGGACAAGACACCTGACCATGATGCAAGCATACCCAAGGATAAGGGCGATGGGGAGAATAGAAGAACAAATGATGAACAAAATGTACCAAGTGGAGAGGAAATACAAAGTGATGCCAATGATACCGAGGAAGAGAAAGCTACAGAAAAAGATAAGGTTGATGTAGAGACATCTACAACCAACTGACAGGTAAACACCGAGTAATAGGATAAAGGCACAACACCTCCAAACCCTTCACCAAGTACATCAGACCAGGCAAAGGAACTTGTTATGGTACTACATACAACTACTTCCTCTCCAATTGAAAAGAAGAAGAATAAAAATCCAATCACCCTAGATGAGATTATAGAAATACCTAATTGTGATCCCAGAACATTGGATCTAGAGTCACTTACAAAGTATGCAGAACTTTGTAAAATAAAAACTATACAAGATAAGCTCAAAAAGGAGCATAAGGACACATAGGTACTAGAAAATACAAAGGGTATACTATTTTAGATTGTACCTAACACCAAAATTGATCAAATTTATCCAATACTTGATCAATTAGTACTTCTCACCGAGGCCATTATATCAAAGAATGTGGAAGCTGACAAGGTGATAGAACAACATGTAGAAAAGAAGTACCAATACAAATTAATAGAGAAAACCAGTGAAGAAGTGGCAGAGAGCAAGGTAAAGCTATCTAAACTAGTCAATACATTAGAAATAATTATTTTAGAATTATAACCTTAGTTCAGAACTTACGCACCATAGAGAAATTCAGTAAGGAACATAGTGAAAATATTCCTAAGATAGATGGAGATCTTAATGCTAGTGCACAAGGTCTCATGACCGATGACAATGCATTCAAGTTGAATTATGAGAAGCTTGTAGAATCTAAATGGTTGAGATTTGAGATTCAAGAGGTAGAATCCAAAATCTTAGATGATGTAAGCAAGCTCCAAGATTTACTTCTACCACATCTCACATTACTGCAACAACACATGACTTCGGAAAAAACACTAATTACCACCACAAATATTTCTGTCACTGACAGTATCTATGACATGCATGCCAGGATAAAATTGGAGCACATGGCTCTCAAACACATCAAGGAGAAATGGGAGAAGATGATGGAAGACATAAAGAAGTCCCATTCCCATATTTTTGACAAATTTTAAGTGTTACACCTTTGTCATTGTTTTCAAAAAAAGAGGGAAATGATATGATAAAATACAAAGGGAAATAATAAGGTGAAAGGGGGATATTCATAGAGGAAAATGTATCATGTACATACAGTACACCAAGGCATGCACATAGGGGGATTCATATTGACAAGGTAAAAATTTTGGTGTATATAATAGACATTTCAATTTTTCACATATAAATTTTTGATACTAATGCCAAAGGGGGAGATTGATGATCATATATTGTCATTAGTATACAAAGGAAATAGTTCTTGAACTGTCAGTAACATGATCACCAAAAGAAAAGTTATAATGCAACCCGACATAACAGTTCACAAAGGTCACCAAAAATGATAAGTACACTATCACCGATAGACATTTTACAGTGTAAACTAACAACACAGTTTAGAGAGCAAACTGAAAGATAGTTCAAAGACATAACCGAGCATAGACTACAGAGAAACTTGAGTACCAGTCTACCGAGAGACGGTTTTATTTCAGAGAAATGTGGATCTGAGTTACACGTCAGATATAATACTTAAGTTTTATATTTAACTTTAAAGCTTATCTTTAAAACCAATTCTTGAGAGAGAAGTAAAGCATATGTAATTGTTTTAATCATTCTAACTGATTGCAAACATGCAAACTGTGAGACCTCACCCCGAACCCCATCGTAGTTTTCTAATTTTTCTGCTTATGATATATTTAGCATATGATACTTTACATTTTGATGCACTATGGACCTTATGGATTTTATGCTTTATGTCATGGATTGATCATTTGGGATGTTGGACACATGATACTTTATGATGCACCTTATGGACTATATTATGTTTTCTATTATGAACATTTATTTTTGAGACAATTGATTTGGAAATACATTATGATTATGTTATGGGTTATTGATGATAGGAGAATTATTAGGAATGGATATTAAATTTTGATATCATGCAATGTAAATCTTACCTTATGTTAAATTCTTAAAAAAGAAATTATTATATTCTTTTGATCTTAAGTAATAAACTTAGTATGTTGATGTTTTCCTTAAGTTTTGAATATTGCTTATTTCCTTATGATGTATATATATCTCCTTGGACTACTAATATTTGAATTGAGTGTGCAGGTATGAGACCATGGTATTTTATCCGAGGAACTAGAAAAAGGAATATGTGAACTCAATTTGAACCAAGGTTGCGTCTAATGAGAGACAAGACCTCATTGTATCGTGATTTAATTTGTAAATGTATATGGTTTATTTTGGTAATGTAGTCGTTAAATGCATTTCTTACTTTCTTGTGATTTTTCCCAAGTGGATATGACATAGCCTAGTGATGTGTAAATGTTGTGTGTGTCATTTGACACTTTTGATTTGTACTTAAGGCCATGACATGTCAACTTGGGAATGGTTTTCCACCTACCTAGGAGAGTACATTAGTGAATCCCCATATGCATACCTTGGTTTGGGAGATGGGGGTGTGGTCATCTCATTGGAATTTCCAAAATACACTTTTAGTGGACTTTTGGAGGGGTTAGAAAGTGTCTAGGGGCGTGTTGGGGTCTTTTTAAGGTATCCCACTTGTTATACAAATAGATAAGGGCCATTTTAACCCTAGGATAGCCTATGGTTGATCATGTGACCCTTCCAAAAAGTTGGTTTTCCAAGTTGGACGAAAATCAACTCTTGTATGACTTGACCATCCTTCCATCTTTGTGCTAAGACATTATTCACCTTTTTGGATCCATTTTTAGAAAGGTGTAAGAGTTTAGGGAAGAGGGATCAATTAGAGGACTTTCCTTCTCCCCATGAGTTTTCTAGTGGCTTTTTAGTGGGAACTCTCCATGTTGGAGAGTTTGAACACCCACTCTCTAACTTAGAGACATAGCTAGAGTTGGTGACCTTGGAAGAAGGAATTAGGCTAAAAGGGAGCTCTTCTACAACTATATTTCCTTAAGCTTAGATTCTAGGTTGGTGGAATTGTTGCAACTCTTTTCTTGTAGTTTTATTTGGTTCTTGCAAAAGATGGTTGTTGTATATGCCTTGTGAAATTATTGGAGTTATGAGCTTGTAGTAAATGTTACGTTGTTGTTGTTGTTGCTAAGTATTTGTTTTGCTTTATTTGTAAATGTTGTTAATGGGAGTCTCAAGGCTCACTCACCCTTGGGAGGGAACAATAGCCTTGGGGGTGAAGGAGTTTTGACAGCCCTTGGTGTAGAGTCTCTCCTCAAGGAGGAGAGGGAAAAATCATGGAGTATGGGCTCCATGAAGCCTCCCTTGTTGTTTCTTCTTTTGGGGGTCATAAGGGCATAATGATGAGCTTGGTTTGATTTTGGGAAGGAAGGTGTTTTGAAAGCCATGTGAGGGCTTGGATTATGGATTTTGGGTTTGGCCTTCTCCCTTGGGTATTTGGTCCACTTCACCCCATATAAGGTTATTTAGAAACCCATTGTGCAAAGCCTTGGTGGGGAGTTTTGTGAATGTTTCTTGCTTGCTCTTGTTTTGCATGTTTGTATACCTTCTTTGTTTTGTTCCCCAAGCTTGGGGGTGGCCTCATAAGAGGCCTAGGTTGGGTGGTTAGCAGCCCATGGTCCCATGAGTTTCCCCTTGTTTTGTTCTTTTACCAGATTTTTGGAGTAGATCTACATGAAGTGTTATGGCTATTGTTGAAGAAAATGGATTCCTTGTTACTCCTTTTGTACATTTTAATATGCGAATGTAAATCCCTTTGAGGGATTAAAAGAATATTGTGTATTAGTGAACATGAATATATTGAAGATATTATGTTGAATAAATTTTTTTATTGTCAACAAAAGATTGTTATGTAGATGATTAGAAGATTGTTTCTTCCTAAGTGGTGATGATATTCTAAAAATGTAAAGATGAAATAAATAAATAAAGGGCAGCACTATTGAGAATTACCTTAGAACTAATATGTTGTAAAGTTTCAAAGAAATAAAATATTTACCTTTGTTTCAATGTAAATGCAACTAAACAAGAAATATATGATTTCTTTAGTTGGCTGGTTTTTTTTTACAATTCTGAAATTTGTAAAGTTGTATCTTCATAATCCACCCATACATATAGTTACCCATAAAATGATGTATCCAAGTGATATAAAAAAAAATAGTAGGTTTAAATATGTTATTTTGTTCTTTTACTTTCCTGGTCATAAAGAAAAGAATTTTAGAATTAATGTTGGATTGTAACTGTGTAAGCATGTTGCTTATGTATATATTTATTTACCATATTTATACAGTTGAGAATGACATTATGTTTCAAAAAAAGAAAAATATTAGATTATAAACTATTTCATTTTTAGATGAGCTGCTGTGTATATATGTAGTTTATATATATATATATATATATATAATTTCCTTGCTTTAAAAAAAAATCTTTAACATTCTATTTTTTTCTTTTATTTAAGTCTGTATATACATATATATTATATATATATAAATATATAAATATATAAATATATATATATATATATAAATATATATATATATAAACTAAATAAAAAAAAGATAATAAAATAACATTACAAAAAAATTTAAAAAAAAATTAAAAAAATAAATAAAGGTAGGGTGGGCCGAAGCCCACCCCACCCTGTGGTCTCTCCAAGGAGAGTCGCGCGGGAGGCGAAGCCCCCACTAGCTGTGGAGGCCATGGCCGCCATAGTCTGGCACATCGACGACAAAGCTGCCAACTGTGTTGGCTGTGGGGTTTGGCCGCCCAGCAAAAGGGTCGGGCCCCCCACCACACCAACCCACCGCCCCTTCATAATAGACTCGCCCCCCTTTTAGTACAAACTCGCTGCTGTTCTAAGGAAACCCCTGTCGATCGCCCCTTTAAAACCTATGATTTTTTATTAGCAAAGTTCTTCTACTATAATATATATACATATATATATATATATATATATATATTTATATATATGTAGATATATACAAGCATGTGAGTATATACATGTACATAAATATATATGCTTCTTGCCTCCTTCCATGGCTATCGCACCAGTATTTTTCATTAGAAAACAAAAAAAAAAAAAGACAGCTAGGGTTAGAAGGAAGAAGAATAGAAGAGAAATAAAAGAAAATAGTATTTTGGTCACCTCATATTTGGACCGTAACCCTAATTTCAAATTAGGGTTAGGGATTTTAAATGAGGGGGAAACACATTTCTTTAAGTTATTATATTTTCTTTTCTCTCCTTTGGATATTGGAGTTCCCTTTTATGGGGAAACATTTATCTTTTTGTCTTAGAGGAGTATTTCAATGATACTATTGTAAGAATTAATTTAACATTTTAAATAAGTAAATTTAAGGAAACAAATTAAGGGGATTATATTATAACTTGGGAAATAAATTTGAAGGGGTTAAATTAAATTAAATTAATAAATTACTTTTTTTAAAACATTAAGAAATTAACTATCAGAAAAAATTTTAGTTGACCTTCTCTAAGTTAAGTGATAATAATTATTTACCAGAATGGTATAGACGCACTCAACAAATGAATTAATATACATGTTAGTATTTCTTTTGAGCTTGTCTTTGAAAAAAAAAATGAAATTTGCTGTGAATCAAGAATTTAGTAAATTAAAATTTTAATTGGACTATTGCAATTTAAAGTTCGACATTAAATTCTTTTAGTCTTTTAACTAGATTTTCTAGCCTTGGAATTTAAATTATAAATTGTTATACAAAATTCAATTTAATAGATCCATTAGTTAGATAGTCAAGATAATGTATTTAAATATTAAATAAGTTGATAATATTATTTTTATGGGACCATTATATGTGGCCAGTATAATGGCCTTTGTAAAAATAGTGTTATTGTGGAACCACTTATACAGTTAAATTTTAGTGTTATAAGTATTAACTAGTGGTGTAAACATTAGATTGTCTAGTCAATAGGGAATTATTGTCATTGGGTAGATTAGTCTCTAGAAGACGCCATGGTACAACTTTCTGATGGTTTATGCTGACCATCCAAAAAATTCATTTAACCTAAAACTATATTTTAATATTCTAATTTAGGGTTGGTGGATGTTGTCTTAATGACATGATACCCCTTGACCCTTTAAGAAATTTCATTACTTTTCAACCCAGTAATCCTGGATAGGTGAATTTCTAACTTATTCGATTAGTAAACCCTTAAATGTGACTTTTTAGGCATTGTCCAAAACTTTACAAAAAAAAAAGTTGTTGCATTTTTGGGCATGACACTTGGTATCAGAGCACATTTCAACACTGGAACCATAAACCCACTATATTTCACAAAAATTTAAACCCTTTATTTCAATATTTTCAAAACAAGATCAAACTTATTAGTAATAATCGCAACGACTTTAAACACATTCATACAATACTTTCAACTTATATTACTTTCATATGTGTGTAGGATGCCTCTTGTAATGCGACAAGCTCACACCTGTGGATGAGGCCGTAAACATGCCCCTTCAGTATGAGTTCAGTTGGAGCAGGATTTAAGGGGTATTGGTGAGGAGTAGAGGCCTCCTCCCAAACAACCCCCCAACCCCAACCAGGATGTATTGAATGCCCTTGAGAATCTGGTTAGGATCATTTTGGATAGGATACCATAGGATAATCAGCACGCAGGACCTGGGGGTGTAGCGTGTGAGCACAATAGGAGTCCCCCACCAAGGATTGTGGAGGACCAAGATGATCATGAGCATGAGTCAGTGCACATGCCACCTCCAGAGGCAGTTGTTCCAGCATATGAGAGGGTACCCCATGACATAGGGGACCACATTAGGGAACTTATACGCCTTAACCCACCACCTTTTTTAGGAGCCACAGGTGGGAGTGAGGCTAAGGCCTTCCTTTTGAGCCTCGAGAGATGTTTTGGATTGCACCCTTATGGGAGCAATATGAGGGCACTCTTTGCTATCCACTTGTTGAGAGGATCAACAGCTATTTGGTGGAGGACAAAAGAGTTAAAGGGTAATCTGGCGATGGACACCCTCACTTGGGGCACCTTTTTAGAGAGATTTAGGGATTGTTACCTATCTAAGAACTATAGACAGTGACAGATAGATGAGTTTCATGATTTTCAATAGAGAGGGCTCACCATCACACAATATGAGTGTAAGTTCTTGGAACTTCTACCTTATGTAGATTATATGAGAGATGAGAAGATCAAGGTCAACCATTTTGTTAGAGGATTGAATGCATCTATATCTAGTTCGGTGTGCATGGCTGCACCAGGGAATATTTGAGAGGCCATGGAAAAGGACTTGATTGCTAAGGAGATTCAAGGTAGGGGACAGGATGCATAAGATTAGTCTCAGAACTGAAACACCACACCACAGAATTCAGGGTATTCGAAAACACATTGCAAAGGAAATAAAAATAATCATAACAATAATAGGCATTCATCGAGGTCCTACAAACCCCCTCCATCTCAGTAGTAGTCATATCAGGGACATAAATAGAAGGCCCCTTAGGGGAAACAGGGCTCCAAGCCAAAACAGTGGCAGACGCAGGCTCCTAGTAGGGACCAGAGGTCATAGGCATCATCGACACCCCCATCTAGGACTCAACAGTCTTCCAGGGGTGGTTATAGTGGTTCTAGCAGGACAAGGGGCTCACACTTCTCTAGACCCCAGGGTACCCAGTTTCAGACTCAAGGGTCATGCTACTCTTGTGGTGCCATGGGGAACTTGGCTAGGGATTTCCCTCAAGGGGGTGTTCAGTGCACCACAGCATCAGAGCCCACTGTTGATGATATGGGTAGATTGCATAGAGTTTTTGCAGCGGTTGACAACTTCCAGGAAGAACATCAGGCTACTGTGATTGATACTACAGGTATGATTGAAGGTAATAGAGTTACTATTCAATTTGATTCAGGTGTTATAGATTCTTTTGTTTCTCCATTGGTCATGGAGTGTTGCGGGCTAGTGGCAGCTAAACAAGAATTTAGTTGGGAGGTAGAGTTAGCCTCAAGTTTTAGAGTACTCGTCACTTCCTTAGTTAAGGATTTCTAGATATAGATTTGTACCATGACTACCATAACATACCTACATAGCACACCTCTTGGATCCTATGGGATAGTACTTGGCATGGATTGGCTTTATGCACACAAGGCCAAGCTAGATTTTCAGCAAAAGAAGGTAGAATGTTTAGATGATGACGTTAATGCTATAGTAATTCCAAGGGTTCAGAGGTCAGTATCCATTCATATGATCTCCGCTATGCAGCTTAAGCGGTTCATGCAAAAAGGGTGCCAATTATTTTCCATCACGATTAGTGATAGAGAAGAGGAAGAAGAAAAGGAAACCTCTCTTGATGATCATCCCATGTTACAGGAATTCGCAGATGTATTTCCTTCACAATTACCTGGTATGCCTCCCCATAGAGTAGTTGATTTCCTTATAGACCTCGTGCCAGGTGCTACACCAATATCTATAGAACCATATATAATGTCTCCTAATGAGCTTAATGAGCTCAAGATTCAGCTAGAGGAGCTCCTTGAGAAGGGGCACATACAACCTAGTGTCTCTCCTTGGGGTGCACCAGTTATCTTTGTCAAAAAGAAGGATGGATCGCTTAGACTGTTTATGGATTACAGGAAGTTAAACAAGTTAACCATTAAGAATCGATATCCATAGCCTAGGATTGATGACTTGTTCGATCAGTTGCAGGGTGCCCATGTGTTCTCCAAGATAAATATTAAATCAGGGTACCATCAGTTGAGGATCATGGAAAGTGATATCCATAAGATAGCTTTTTGGACTAGATACAAACATTATGAGTTCACTATTGTACCTTTTGGTCTTACAAATTCCCCTACTGTATTCATGAGCCTCATGAATGGGGTATTCTCCACTTTCCTTGAGATATTTGTGGTTGTGTTCCTTGATGACATATTGATATATTCTTGTAATGAGAAGGAACACGAGGAGCATTTGAGACAGGTATTATAGTGCTTGAAGGATAACAAGTTGTATGGCAGTTTGTCAAAATGTGCCTTCTTCAAAACAGAGGTATGATATTTAGGCCATGTTATTTCAGGTGATGGGATCTCAGTGGACCCATCTAAGATTGATGCCATTATGAATTGGCCAGTACCTACTACTGTGATCAAGGTTAGGAGTTTCATGGGTCTCGCAGGATACTACAGGTGGTTTGTTGAGGGATTCTCTAGGGTGGCTCATCCTATCACATCCCTACAGTGAAAGGGAAAGAAATTTGACTGGACAAAGAAGTGTGAGAGGGCCTTTCAGGAACTCAAGAAAGCACTTACCAGTGCACCTATTTTAGCAGTGCCAGAGCCTTCAGAGGACTTTTTGATCTGCACTGATGTATCCTTAGATGGTTTGGGGGTAGTACTTATGCAAGATGGGCGAGCTATAACATATGAGTCTAGGAAACTTAAGGCTCACGAGCTCAATTACCCTACCCATGACCTTGAACTTATGGTAGTAGTGCATGCATTAGTAAGATGGTGACACTTTCTCTTGGGACATCAATTTGAGCTTCATTCAGACCATCAGAGTTTGCAGTATATATTCACTCAGCTCAACCTTAATGCTAGGTAGAGGAGATGGATGGAGTTCTTCTATGAGTATGACTTTGATGTCCATTATATCAAAGGGAAGGAGAATGTGGTCACTGACGCCTTGAGTATGAGGCGACATGAGTTATGATCCATGATCACGGATATAGATTTGAGAGATCGTAGACTACATCATTTGTAGGAGGATGAATTGTATGTAGAGGTTTGTCAGTTGATCCTATCTCAGAGACCCCTGGTGAGGAGATTTTAAGAGTATTACTTGGATTCTGATGGACTACTACGTCATAGAGGATGCATCTATGTAGCTTCTTCTGGGGATTTGTGTAATATCATTATGCTAGAGGCTCATAGAGCCCCTTATGTAGCGCATCCTGGAGTTAAGAAGATGCATGCTGATTTGAGATAGATCTATCATTGGCCAAGAATGAGACAACACATTGCAAGTGGCCTGATGTCTTGAATTCCAGAGGGTTAAGGCTAAGAATGGTCATCCTGGAGGGGTCCTTCAGCCTCACGAGGTACCTATGTGGAAGTGGGATGTTATATCCATGGATTTTATTTTTGGTCTCCCTATGTCATCTCGACACCATGATGCTATCTTGGTGATAGTCAAAAAGTTGACCAAAGTTGCCCATTTCTCATCCGTCCATACCACTTTTACAGCCCCAATAATGGCATAGGTCTTCTGGAGAGATATTGTCATACTGCATGGAATTCCTAAGAAGATCATTTCTGACAGGGATTCTCTCTTCACATCATCTTTTTGGAGAGAATTACAAGCAGCTTTGGGCACCAGGCTCAACTTTAGCATAGTCTATCACCTAGAGATAGATGGTCAAATAGAGAGAGTAAATTAGGTTCTCAAGGATATCCTCTGTATGTATGTTATGGACCACCAGGTCAAGTGGGAGGAGTATTTACATTTAGTAGAGTTTGCCTATAATAATGGGCATAATTCATCCTTGGGTATGCCACCATATCAGGAATTGTATGGTAGACCTTGTAGGACACCTTTGAGTTGGGATAGGATCAAGGACAGGGTTACCATTGGACCATAGCTAGTCCTAGAAATGGAGCAGCAGGTAGCCTTAATTAGGCAGCGTCTCCTAGAGGCGCAAGATTGACAAAAGAAGTATGTCGATGCAAAGAGGAAAGATTGGGTATACATGGTCAAAGATAGGGTCTTCTTGACAGTACAACCTCATAAGAGTCTAATCCATTTCAGAAAGGGCTCTAAGCTTGCACCTCGATTCGTGGGACCATTTGACATTTTGGAGAGGATAGGACCAGTTGCCCACAATCTAGCCTTGCCACCTAGCCTGTCACATGTCCATGATGTGTTTCATGATTCTATTTTGAGAAAATATATTTATGATGAGTCTCATGTGATAGATTGGGATGCCTTACAGGTGGAGTCGGACGAGCAGCTAGACATGGAGCCTATTCACATTTTGGCACACTGGACGCTGGGCCTACGAGGCTGAGAGCTGGACCAGGTTAGGGTTCAGTGGGATTTCTATGATGAGGTTATAACTTCTTGGGAGGATGCAGTGCAGATGACAGCTTAGTATCCCCATCTTTTTGATGAACTCCAGGAGGAAGTTCAAGCCTAGGGGGGAGGATGTGATGCCTCACCCCGAACCCCATCATAGTTTTCCATTTTTTCTGCTTATGATAGATTTAGCATATGATACTTTACATTTTGATGCACTATGGACCTTATGGATTTTATGCTTTATGTAATGGATTGATCATTTTGGATGTTGTACACATGATAATTTATGATGCACCTTATGGACTATATTATGTTTTCTATTATGAACATTTATTTTTGAGACAATTGATTTGGAAATACATTATGATTATGTTATGGGTTATTGATGATAGGAGAATTATTAGGAATGGATACTAAATTTTTATATCATGCAATGTGAATCTTACCTTATGTTAAATGCTTAAAAAAGAAATTATTATATTCTTGTGATCTTAAGTAATAAACTTAGTATGTTGATGTTTTTCCTTAAGTTTCAAATATTTCTTTTATATATATATATATATATCCTCGGACTACTAATATTTGAATTGAGTGTGCAAGTATGAGACCATTGTATTTTATCTAGGGAACCAAACAAAGGAATATGTGAACTCAGTTTGAGCCAAGGTTGTGTCTAATGAGAGACAAGACCTCGTTGTATCGTGATTTAATTTGTAAATGTATATGGTTGATTTCGGTAATGTAGTCCTTAAATGTATTTCTTATTTCCTTGTGATTTTGCCCAAGTGGATATGACATGGCCTAGTGACGTGTAAATGTTGTGTGTGTCATTTGACACTTGTGATTTGTACTTAAGGCCATGACATGTCAAATTGGGAATGGTTTTCCACCTACCTAGGAGATTACATTAGTGAATCCCCATATGCATACCTTGGTTTGGCAGATGGGAGTGTGGTCATCTCATTGGAATTTTGAAAAGACACTTTTAGTGGAATTTTGGAGGGGTTAGTAAGTGTCTAGGGGTGTGTTGGGGTATTTTTTAGGTAGCCCACTTGTTATACAAATAGATAAGGGCTATTTTAACCCTTGGAAAGCCTCTGGTTGACCATGTGACACTTCCAAAAAGTTGGTTTCCCAAGTTGGACGAAAATCAACTCTTGTAAGACTTGACATTGGATAGACCACCCCTCCATCTTTGTGCTAAGACTTTATTCACCTTTTTGGAGTTCCCCTTTTTGGATCCATCTTTAGAAAGGTGTAAGAGTTTAGGGAAGAGGGACCAATTAGAGGACTTTCCTTCTCCCCATGAGTTTTCTAGTGGCTTTTTAGTGGGAACTCTCCATGTTGGAGAGTTTGAACACCCACTCTCTAACTTAGAGACATATCTAGAGTTGGTGATTTTGGAAGGAGGAATTAGGATAAAAGGGAGCTCTTCTACAACTATCTTGCCTTAAGAATGGATTATAGGTTGGTGGACTTGTTTCAACTCTTTTCTTGTAGTTTTATTTGGTTCTTGCAAAAGATGGATGTTGTATGTGCCTTGTGAAATTATTGGAGCTAAGAGCTTGTAGTAAATGTTATGTTGTTGTTGTTTCTAGGTATTTGTTTTGCTTTCTTTGTAAATGTTGTTAATGGGAGTCTCAAGGCTCACTCACCCTTGGGAGGGAAGAGTAGCCTTGGGGCTAAAGGATTTTTTATAGCCCTTGGTGTAGAGTCTCTCCTCAAGGAGGAAAGAGAAAAATCATGGGGTATGGGCTGCATGAAGCCTCCCTTGTTGTTTCTTCTTTTGGGGGTAGTAAGGGCATAATGATGAACTTGGTTTGATTTTGGAAAGGAAGGTGTTTTTAAAGCCATGTGAGGGCTTGGATTATGGATTTTGGGTATGGCCTTCTCACTTGGGTATTTTTTCCACTTCACCCCATAAAGGGTTATTTAGAAACCCATTGTGCAAAGCCTTGGTGGGGAGTTTTGTGAATGTTTCTTGATTGCTCTTATTTTGCATTTTTACATATCCCTTCTTTGTTTGGTTCCCCAAGCTAGGGGGTGGCCTCATAAGAGGCCTAGGTTGGGCAGTGAGCAGCCCATGGTCCCATGAGTTTCCCCTTTTAGATGATTAGAAGATTTTTTCTTCCTAAGTGGTGATGATATTGTAAAGATGTAAAGCTGAAATAAATAAATGAAGGGCAGCACTATTGAGAATTACCATAGAATTAATATGTTATAAAGTTTCAAATAAAGAAAAGATTTACCTTTGTTTCAATATAAATGCAACTAAACAAGAAATATATGATTTCTTTAGTTGGCTAGTTTTTTTTCACAATTTTGAAATTTGTAAAGTTGTACCTTCATAATCCACCCATATATATAGTTACCCATAAAATGATGTATCCAAGTGATATAAAAAAAAAATAGTAGGTTTAACTATGTTATTATGTTCTTTTACTTTCCTAGTCATAAAGAAAAGAATTTTATAATTAATGTTGTTTTGTAACTGTTTAAGCATGTTGCTTATGTATTTATTTATTTACCATATTTGTATAGTTGAGAATGACATTATGTTTCAAAAAAACAAAAATATTAGATTAGAAACTATTTCATTTTTAGATGAGCTACTATATATATATATATATATATATATAAAAGAAAGAAATAGAATGTTAAACATTTTTTTTAAAGAAAGGAAATTATATATATATATATATATAAACTAAATATAAACTAAATAAAAAAAAAAGATAATAAAATAACATTACAAAAATAAATAAAAATTAAATAAAGGTAGGGTGTACCAAAGCCCACCCCACCCTGTGATCTCTCCAAGGAGATTCACGCATGAGGCGAAGCCCCCACTGGCTGTGGAGGTCGTGGCCGCAACATTCTGACACAGCGGCGACAGAGCCACCGACTGTGTCGGATATGGGGTTTGACTGCCCATCAAAAGGGTCAGGCCCCCCGCCACACCAACCTGTCGCTCCTTTATAACAGACCCCCCCTTTTA
>MU225021.1:1419802-1448494 GCA_018584345.1 Thuja plicata | reverse complement strand
ATATCCTTTTAATAATCTTTTCATTGAAAGTATAGTAGTTGAATTAGAATATGCTCGGGAATGCTTACAAATCTAATTACTTATCCCTTATAATATTTTCTTGAACATTAATAACATTGTTGTTATCATTGTTCTTACTATTGTGTTAAGCTTGAGACTATTATTTTTCTATGCATTGTATATCAATATTTTTATGGGAATGACAATCATTAATTCATCTCATATAAATATATAATGATCTTTGACCTCTATTTTCTCTCTATTTTGTTGATTTTCATATGATTGTGACCTCCTATCTTCAAGGCTTATTAGTCTTCAAGAACTATATTTATTTTAACATTAAGTACAAGACTTCTTTATTTAACATGAATATCACCAGATTACTAATTTATAATAGTACCCTGCAACCTTTGTTTAACCATTGTCCTTTGATCATTTCCTCGACAACGTTTGAAGCTTTAGGTTACTTCTATTTGATCAATCCTTTGTGTCTTTGCATATAATATTGAACATCCATTTTAAAGCATCATCAAGATCTTTGTTAATTTCATGGAGCCTCTATTTTTACTATAACAATATTCATTTGGCTATGTTTAGGAAGATCTAATATTACATCGATTACTATTATTATTGAGAAATTTTACTACCTCAATTATAAGATATCTCAGCCCACTAATCATTGATAATGATAAATGTCCCTTTACTCTTATTTTATTACTATTATCACTATCTATGTTCCAATAGTTTGATGATTTCTTGATTAATGTTCCTTGACACTATTGAAAACTAATTCACATTAAGTAACCTTATTTGTGAATTAATTTAATATTATAATAATCATCTCTTTTTTGTCTTGTATGTATATCAATGATTTCCTATGTTAATACTATTTGTATTCTCAACACTGAGAATCTTTACAAATAGTGATACATTATTTAATAAAATTAATAACATTTAAATGTTTAGTCCTATTAATTCTATGTGCAATTTTATATACTATAATTTCATGATGTGTGTTGTTGATCCTCGCCACAAGCATTACCTCATAGCCTCAGCCATGTTCCATGGGAACATGAGCACTAAGGAGGTGGATGAGCAGATGCTGAACTTGCAAAACAAGAACTCCTCCTACTTTTTGGAATGGATCCCAAACAATGTGAAGTCCTCTTTGTGTGACATTCCTTCCATGTGCCTTAAAATAACATCCACATTCATAGGTAACTCCACCTCCATTCAGGAGATGTTCAGGCACATGAGTGAACAGTTCACCGATATGTTTAGGAGAAAGGATTTCTTGCATTGGTACACTAGAGAGGGCATGGATGAGATGGAGATCATTGAGGCTGAAAGAAATATGAATGATCTGGTGTCATGCCCCAAAATATGGGCACTTAAACCTTAATCTATTGAACATATATTTCCATTCAAAAATGTTAATTTAACTAAATGAGATGTATTCTTTTCTATCCTTTATACACCGTTGCAAATTTCACAAATTAAATTAATTGAAAGATTATTATAATAACAACATCAATTAGAGTTATAGTCATTAAGATTCCTTTTCCACTATATTTAGTAAAACATCCATAAATTCATTTTTGGATAACCATCATTTAAAATAAAGTTCCAAATACTTATTTTATTAATAGAAATAAACATACTTTGATTTAAAAAATACAAGAGATTACATTTTCCAAAACCTTTCAGATTTTACAAGGAAGAAGCTTGAATAGAAAAAGACTTTGAGGTAGAAATCACATCCAAGACACCAAGACTTTGGCTATGATTTCAGAATATTTCTTTGAACCTGCAAGAACATCAATGTTGACTATGGAGGCTCCCCTCCCAACGTAGGCCTTTGCAAGGCCACCCTTGAGCTACGGGACCTAGAACTGAACCACGATACAAACACACATAACAACCATAAATTTGAATAATAGGAACAAAAGAAAATACCCAATACCCAAGGATATACGTAGGTCTCCACAAGAAAATACCCAATAATATTTACTAAGCCATATGATTTTTGAGAGTGTTTGGTCATGTTATTTAGTGCACCTTGGATGCAAGGTATTGTGTAGCTTCTAATCCCTCCTTGTGGCTAAGTGTTAGTCACTCTGTATATGTGGTTTGATTTGATTTAATTTTCAGTTTGGATGAACCTTGAAGTAATGTAGGACTAGCTTGAATTCTTTTAGTTTTCTTGTAATCATCTTGACACCAAATTTTATTTTATCTATTAAATTTAGTTCTTGTTCAAATTTATTTTTCTTTAGAATTTATTCAACTTTTGAGATTTGATTTTGAAATTTGTGAACCTTGATTTGAGATTTCTTATGATCTTGCGGTGACTAGGATGTGTGTTTTATGTTTCTAGTCCTGTGTTGTGAAGTAATATTCTCTATCATGTTCAATATGGAATATGGATAGCATGTATAAGGGATTAGGTTGTGAATAACATACCATTATCATTCTTAAAATCATATTTTTCTTGAAATATGATTTATCAGTTAAGAAATGTTCAAAGCAAATTAACATGCACATGGTTATGAATATTAGGTATGCATTACATAAAATAATTAACAATGATCAATATGCTTAATGTGAGTTTCGATACTATGAGGATGCAGTACACATCGGGTCAAAGTTCCCCTACCTCTTTGGTGAAATCCATAAGGATGTTCATGCCTAGAGGGAGAGGATGTGAGGCCTACCCTAGCCATACATAACTTAGCACTATTTTTCTCTTCTATGCTTTCTAGTCGATACAAATTTTGTTATAGTTGGACTATTGGGACACATGAATTCTTTATGGATCTGTTGAATCCTTTGCTTGTATACAAAACATAATTATGTAATTGGGGAATCTATTAGATACTTTGTGTGAGTGATGCATATTTAAATTTAGGACTTAGCATTGATGGTTTAGTATATTTGATTAGTAAGTGGGTGTTAGATAATATCAGTATACAAATTTATTAAGAGTTATGTTTATGCATGTGGAATAGATGCAGATATTGTTAAGTTTGATGAATCTTTGATGCAAGTGTGAGTGAATGTGTGTTCAACTTACATTATGTATTCTATTATTTTTATGTATTTATTTATTGGACCTACTGATGTGTGCAATGAGTGTGCAGGAAAGTTGACCATGGTACTAATTGGGGATTCAAAAATGGACCTATGTGAAAATAGTGATGCTAAGGCCCTATCTATAAAAAGAGACATGGACCTGGTTGTATTGTAATTTTATTTGTAAAAGTGTGGTGTATGATTGTAATTTATTTAATTGCGTAAATGTTTAGTAATTCATGCTCATGTGAAATTGTTGTGTCTCTTGACACATGTGCACTTTATGTGTTGGCATGGCTAGTGAATATGACTAGCATAGGATTAAATTTACCCAAGAGTTACCTAGTATAGTTCCAATGCTTACCCTAAGGTTTAGGAAGATAATATTGGGTCTAGGAAGATAAGGATGAGTCAAGAGATATTTGATTGAGTCTTGAGGGTTGGATTTTCGTGAGTTAACCTTGGGTGGAGTTTAGGAGGGTCATTTAGACTCCTAGGGAGTAACTAGGGTCAAAGATAACTACCCCACTTGGTATGTTAGGGGTTAGCGGCCATTTTCAACCCATTAAGAGTCTCAAAACATATTTATGACTCCCTTAAAGTCTCCATTTTGGGTAGTGGGGAATTTGGAGAGTTGGAAGACTTTGGTTAAGCCATCCCTTCTTTCCTTGCAAGCATTTAACTACATTTATGGATAAGGAAGGAAAGTGGAGAGAGTAGATGGATTAGCGTCTCTCCTCCATTTATGATTCCTAATATTTTAGGAAGAAGGCCTATATATGGAAGGGTTTAGAGAGAGCTTGAGTACATACCCACTCTCTAATTTTAGAGACAGATTAATTTTGTAGGAGTAAGGCTTGAGAGAAGGAGGAAGGATGAGAAGGAGAATCTCTTCACAAACCACCTTTCATTTACCATAGCTTGGATTTGAGCTAATTTTTATAGTTAGCATAGATAGAGTAGTCTTTGCTTGCATTTGTACATAGCTTGAGAAATCCATGAGTGTAGTTTATGTTATTTTTTTCAACTTTATGGGTTTTCATGGATTTTATGTGTTGAGTCCTGTATTTTATTTTGTAATTGTTTGTATATGGGGTTCTTCAAGGCATATTCACCCTTGGGAGGCTTGGGTAACCTTGATGGGGTGAAATTTAGTGATCTACCCAACTAGTGTAGAGTCTCAAATGTGTGGAGGAATGTACATGGGTATATGGGTGACCATGATTCCAAGAGTCCCTAAAGGAATGTGGGGTTCATAAGAATAATTGGAAGGCTTTAAGCCATGACTTGTTTTGTGAAAGAAAGGCAAATTTACTCTAGTTTTCACCATAGGGCATGGACGAGAAGGGTAGAAATTTGTTCATGAGTCCATGTGTGGCCATGGAACAAGATTACAAATGTGGTACTTAGGAATGTTGATCCCATGTGTTCCCTATTCCTAGTGTATGCATTTTGTATTATTGGCTTTCTCCTCTTGTAGTAGTCCTCTTTCACCCCTTTGTTTAAGGTCTTTTGGAGATCTACGTATATCCTTGGGTATTGGGTATTTTCTTGTGTTCCTATTTTTTAGATTCATCGTTCTTATGTGTGTTTGTATCCTGGTTTAGTTATGGGTCCCCTAGCTCAGTGGTGGCCTAACAAAGGCCTAGGTTGGGAGGTGAGCCTCCATGGTCAACCTTGATGTTATTTCAGGCTCAGAAAAATATTTTGAAAGTATAGCCCAAGTCTTGGTGTCTTGGATGAAATTTCTACCTCAAAGTCTTTTTCTATTCAAGCTTCTTCCTTGTAAAATTTGAAAAGTTCAAGAAAATGTAATCTCTTGTATTTTTGAAATCAGAGTATGTTTATTTCTATTAATAAAATAAGTATTTGGACCTTTATTTGAAATGATGGTTATCCCAAAATGAATTTATGGATGTTTTACTAAATATAGTGGAAAAGGAATCTTAAGGACTATAACTCTAATTGATGTTGTTATTATATATTAAACTTTCAATTAATTTCATTTGTGAAATTTGCAACAGTGTAGAAAGGACAGAAAATACTACATCTCATGTAGTTAACTTAACATTTTTGAATGGAAATATATATTCAATAGATTAAGGTTTAAGTGCCCAAATTTTGGGGCATGAAATATGGTCTCTAAATATATGTAGTACCAGGATGCTATAGCAGATGGTGAAGGGGAGTATGATGATGAAGAAGAAAAAGAAATGTTATCGCTCCAAAATGATATCCATATTAGGGCCGACTATTTAACAATGGTAACAATGGCTAGTTGTTTAGGCTTCTAGTTGTATTTGTCCACTTCATTTTTTGTTTCATCATCGTACTGCTAGAGGTTAAGCAGATATGCATAAATTGTTTCTTTTTATTGATATCTATATGTTACATTACATTGATATGTATGTATTACATCCGGATTGAATGTATCATTTAATTTTTTTTGATATAAGAGTGATGAATTTTTTTATTTTTTTTGTTTTATAATTCTTTAATGCATGGTTACAAAATATGAGATTTTGAAAAATTGAAACCGGTGTTAAGAGAATCTATGTGATTTGTGGACTATGGTGGATGATACTTCAAAGAAAATATGATTATATGGTGTTATGCATAAAATTTTAGAAGATAACTGTTAAAGAAAATTGTTTGGTTCTCATTAGATTTGGTGACATTTTTTAGGATAAATGAATATGATTTATGATTTAGAGGTGAGAATGACATATTGATCATAGGTTGAATTTAAGAAAAGGTGAGTGTGGCATATTAATCACAGGTTGAATTTAAGGAAAAAGTGAGTGTCGTTTTGATCAGCGGTTGAATCTATAGGTATATATGCATGCACATCCTATGTGTGTATTGAAAATGTTTTCATATAGCTTATAATGCCTTGTTTCATTTGTTTCATTTATGCTAGTATACACATTTAATTCTAGTTGCATATCATAATATGATTTCATTTCATTTTTTAAGAATTATCTAACTATAATAGTATAAATAAACTATAAAATGCTCACAATGGTGTGCCAATAGCATGCATTTGTAATTTTAACCATTTATAGAGCCTTTTAGTTTGTATATTTACATGCATGGTTTTCCTTATGTAGACTTCTATTTTGTAGTTTTGGCTATATGAAGTTTAGTGTACTTTTTTCTATTTTAGAGTTTATTAATCTCTCATTAGGATTTGTTAAAAATGTCTTGAATCTTAAGAGTTTTTAAAATCTAGGGATAATAATGTGAAGTTTATAGACATTCACATTCTCAGCATTTTAGTTTTGTTTTTCTCCAAATGGGCAATTTGTAAATTATTGAGTTGTCCTTTTGTATTAATATTTATTTTTGTTTTCTTATGATTACATTATATTTGTTTTAGATCTCCTACTTTGAGTAACATTACTTCTTGGTTTAAATTTTCTCTCTATAATAACACTTGAGATTTCATATTTTGGTTAGGCTCCATGACAAATTGGGAAAGTTGTAAATGATTAAGTTGTCCTTTTGTATTAATGTTTATTTGTGTTCGCTTATGACTACATTAGATTTGTTTTAGATCTTCTACTTTGAGTGACACCACTTCTTGGTTTAACTTTAATCTCGATAATACCACCCGAGATTTTATATTCTAGTTAGGCTCCATGACAAATTGTAAATTATTAAGTGTACTTTTGTATTAATGTTTATTTCTGTTCACTTATGACTACATTATATTTGTTTTGGATTTGATACTTTGAGTGACATCACTTCTTGGTTTAGCTTTTCTCTTTATAATACCACCTAAGATTTCATATTCTGGTTAGGCTCCATGACAAATTTTGGCATTAGGATAGGTTTTCTTAATTTATGGATGATATGAGGTGTTGAATTTGTAGCCATGTGCAACATTGATATCATCATTAGCTTCTAATTAATGAGCTATCATATTTTTTGTACCTTGTAAATGAGAAAAAATAATAATACCTTATCCAGTACACAACATAGTGGGCCTAGTGATGATGCATTTGTAGTAATTCTTAAAGACAATTAAAGAAAAATGTTGAGATAATGTAGTCAAGGAACTTTGGCTAAACTTTCAACATATGATTCATAAGAGCTATCTGTTCATTCCATATTACTGTAGATAGAGAATTATTTGGCAAAGCACTAGATCCCTACTGCAAATAGTGATGATGTGTTTGTAGTAGTTCTTGAAGATAATTAAAGAGGAATGACAAAATATTGTAGGTAAAGAAAAGTTGTATCTAATGTACAAGAAACTTCAATGCTGATTATCACTAAGTATCTATATGCTTGCTTGCCACTAAAAAGGATTTGACACCTTTAAATATCCCCTTATTTAATCTTATAGCTCAACTATATAGATGGACATAGATTGTGATGTGTTTGAGAAAGATATTGGTTGTTTTTTATTGTCTTTATAGATAGTCCTATTAATTATATTAATTGCATGTGCAATTTCATATCCTATAATTTATAGGTTTATAACCCAAAAAATTTCCATTGTCAAATAGTTTAAATCATATCTTTGGAACAAGGTATGGGCATCCATCATAACATAATGGAAGAGAAATTTAGTTAAAAATTCTCTAGTAAAAATGCTTGCAGAATGTGGAAGCATAGACAATGCATACGTACTATTTGACAATATGGCTAAAAGAAATGTGATCTTTTTGAATTTTCTTATTGTAGGATATAAATAGAATTTATTTATTGAAAGGGATTTTTTAACTTTAAATCAAATACAATTCATAGGCGTAAATCCAGACTACATAATCTTTTCCAGAATCCTCCCTACCTATGCCAAAATGGGAATTTGGAATAGGGTATGAACATACATCAAAGCATAAAGTGTAGACATGTTTGAAAATTTTGGAAGCATAGACAAACGACATGAGTTGTTTTATAAAATGACTCCAAAATTGTATACAAAATGTCAGTATTGTAGGATATGCAATATTTGGAAGGATAAGAAAGGTACCCAAACTATTTGATAGAATGCCTCTTGAAAATGCATTGTTCTAGTGGCAGTAGTAAATTTGAGGCCTAAGTCCAACGGCTATCTGTCATATTTTCAATGCCTATTTGTTGGCAATTCAACAGATGTAGTCGTCAGGGTTATTTCATTAGAAATTGCTTTAGAAGTGGTAACCATCAATATTCTGACATCGCTATCTATCAAAACTTACCACACTAATAGAAAATTATTAAAGCATTTCATACGGTACATTTATCAAAACATCGACATAAAACCCGTCAGATGTATAGATGTACCCTCAAAACTATCTATAAAAAATAGAGTCTCTCTAACGTTATACTTGTTGGAATATCAACGGATATGCAATGACTGTCTAAGAGGAAAACCTTTTGGACATATAGCAGTCCCGTCGAACTTATCTATCAAAAATGAAGTCTCTCAAATGTTATACCTGTTGGGATGTTGACGGATATGCAGTGACTATATGAAAAGATAACTTGTCAGACATATAGCACTCCTATCCAACCTAGCTGTTGAAAATATAGTCTATTCAACATTATACCTGTCGGGACACTGATGGACATGTAGTGACATTTCAACAGGGCAACCCGTCAGGTGTATAGCACTGTTGTTGAACATAGCTATCAAAAATTTATTCTATCCAACGTTAAACTTGTCGGGATGCCAATGGACATGCATAGACTTTTTGACAGGAATACCCATCGTACGTATAATAGTACTATCAAAATATTTGTCATAAGCATTGTAAAAGTGACAGACTGGTACACTAAAGATAACTAGGCTAAAGAGACCATCATAGAGGTTCTCCATCTTTGGTTTATATTACTGACAAAATGGTTTACCTTTCATTAGCTCATCAAATATGGGGATTTGAAAGATTTTAATAGAACATTTTTATGATAACGTATATTATTTAAGTTGATGTTACACTAATTTCTCTACTTTGTGCAATTTTTTACTACAAGGATAGCGATAATGAAGCATCTCTCGTGGCCTGCATTACTTAGTACATGGGCAGGATGCTTATTTATCACTATCTCCACAGTCAACACGTGTGGGAAATAAATAAATTTGTGTAGTGTCAAACTAAAATAATGTATGTTATACATTAAAATATTATCTATTAAATTCTTTCAGATCATTGCATTTGATGAGAAAATGAAAGGAAAAATGTTTCCTCAATCATATGGACCAAAGACAAAGACCAACTATTATGTTCTCTTGAACTCTTCTATCTTTAGTCCTAGCTAATGGGTAAGGCCTGGAAGACTTATACCTATCGATTATCAAGAATAATCACCACCTTGCCTTTATGTACATTGCACAGTATCCAATATATTACTAAAGATGAATATAAGGAAGAAAATATGAATGGATAAAAGAAAAAAAAGATACAATAATATTATCTTGTTGTTTACCTTTTACACTTGTGCAACTCATCAATACTAGAGGCGTGAAGGAAATTTATACGATCACTAGCACATTTTGTACATGGATGACAAATAGTATCCAAAGTTTCTAGATTATGAGAAGAGGTATGAGTGGAGGCCAAAGAAGGGATATTTGTGAAGGTTTTATAGACATAGGTTAGTGAATCATCATCTCCATACTGGTACTCAATCTGGAAATCCTCATCCTCACTTTTGTCCCACCTCAGCTCAGTAAAGAAGATATTCTCTATAATTTTAGACATCTAGCAAATATCCATAAATATCCCTTCTATCCTCCACTGAATATACGTCTTCTTAGAATCTAAAAAATCTTGATCATTGATTCTCATCAATGTACAAATAAAATTGTTACAAAACACTTAATCCATAATTTAAACTTTGACAAAAAAATTTGTGATAAAACACTTTAAGAATATGGAAAGCTCACAATGACTTGCATGAACCAAACAAGAGATGAAAGAATCCAAGTTCCTTCAAATAGTGTAATGCATTTAGATAAAAAAAAAAATGAAGTAAAAACTAGAAGTAATATGGTGAGGACTATAAATGTCTTAGTACTCATATTTTCTTACAGAAATAAGAAAATGAGAAGAAACAGTTAACATATTCTTTGCATGTCCATGAATATTTATTATGTCTAAGTTTCAACTTGGCATAATTGCAATTAGTAGTGAATAGGAAAGTTATTGGTAAACATTGCTAAGTGATGAAGTGTTTAATTACTATACATTATCGTTAGTTGTGAAAACTATTTAAATATCTATCTTGTGAATAATATATTAATAAGTTTTCAATGAAAGGAAGCTTATGAATAATGACTAAGTATATATTTGAATGCTAGTTGCGTTTGTTGTAGTTAGAAAAAGGTAATGATTGTTTCGTAGAATAAACTACTATGAAAATAACTATAAGGATGCAACAAAAATGTTAGGAAAATAATGACGCATTAAAAATGCCTTTATAAGATGGCTATAATGTCAATCATAGAGTTTGTTTTATTTCATGTCCTATTATCAACAGAAAGATGGCATTGATGTTTAAATACCTTTTGGGTTATTCCTTTTGATTCTTATTGAATATTTTTTGATGATGTTAAAATATTTATTTGTTCAAAATTGCATAATTCTATTTGTTATTTAACTCACCATGTTGAATGAGAATCCCATTATCGTACGATATTAACTATGTTAGGAACAGTCCAAAGAGATAACTGAGAGGGGGGTGAATCAATTATCTACAAGATTCAATTGTTTATCTAATTAAGTATAGAATATCATTAAGAAAAAACAAAACAAGATAACACACATTATAACACCACAATGTTGGTTACAGGGAAACCCAAAATAGGTAAAAACCCCAGTGGGAATTAGCACCCACAAAGAACTACACTAGTGTATAATGATCCCTATTAGAAGATCCTACAACCCTGTTAGGAGTTGATCTTTACAATGGATTAAGTATAGTGATCTGGTCAAAGGTCAGACCCTGTTAGGAGTCTTTTACAAATAACCCTATTAAAGGAGAGGACACACTTGTTAGAAATAACAATCCACAAGAAAACTAAGAGGGGGGGTGAATCAGTTGTAATCTAGATTATTAAACTTTATACTTTATAAACCAAATCTTCAAATGTAAATGATAACACAGTAAATTATAACACCATAACACAATATTTTTGATGAGGAAACCTTGTTAAAGGTAAAACCCTGGTGGGAATTAACACCCACAAATAATGTACAGAGAGTTTGGTATCCCTGTTAAAAGATATTATCCCTATCAGGAGCTTATTACAACATTATAGTACACAATCCCTGTTAGGAGTTAAAGAAAATAGTAGGCTCACTGCCAAGACACACTTCCCAAAGAAGGTTAAAGCCACCCTAAAGGATTTATAATCTGAATCAAGGTATAAAGAAAATACACATTCCAACGAACTGTTTGATAGTAATTGTCTTTTCTTGGTCAGTGCCAATGAATTATCAACTCTTCTTGTATCCAACACTCAACAAGCTTTTCATCTTCCACACTTCTCTTTCTTTTTCTATCTCTCTCACACTTCATTAGGTCAGCTAGTTAATCTTTCCTATTACATAATTAACTAGGTCAGCCAATTAAGGCTTTCCATCATACAAATAATTACATAGCCTCTTGGTAAGATACACATGGTATCTATAACAAGTATACAACATTTACAATCCATTACATATACTTCTAGATCTGTAATTCATGCTCACAATTAATTTCATATGCTACATGTCTAAAGTCAGCCAGGAAATAGGTCTTCTCTAGAATGCATGCCATAGCTGATGTCATCAGTATCCAATCAAAAATTGAAATCAACCCATTAATCTACCATATGTCGATTTTCCATCAGTAAGATTGCAAATTCTAAAATATCTTCGCCATAAAGATATACCCAAAACATAGAGACCTACTCTGTCCAGAATCACAGTTACAGTCCAGAAAACCAGTCTTCACTAAATCAACTGTAACATCCATAGTAGGCAACATAAAGTCAAGTGACCTTAGGTATAAGGTCAGCCCATATCCTTCTGCATAAATCCAACTTTGATTGTTTTGAATCATCCGTACAGTGTCCGTACACTCCTTCCAGTTATGTATCTAGTCTGTCTTCTCCATAGAAATAGATGTTGACATCAGTGACAAAATATGAATATAAATAGCATGATTAGTAACAAAAGCTGATATCATCCAATAAAACTATCTAGGAGCACACTGCTTAAATGGTGAATGTTGCAACCTTTTGTACAACAAATATACACTATATCTGATATTGAACTATGAATTAGACCTATTGTCTTGATTGGTTCCAGTGAATTGTATACACTCTTTGCTTCTTCATATAGATCTTCAACTAATGAATGATATAGCTTTACTGGCCCAATACATCAAAAATTCTACTGTACTACTATTTTCACTTTCCCACTCATGGTGATCACAAATGATCTTCTATAAGTATCATCCTCCAAAGCTATGATCAAGTCATCTTGTAGAAAACTCTTCAACAACTTCTACATCAACCAAAATAAGCACGCAACACAAATAGAACCACGCAACTCAAGATGAGTAGATGCATCACTTCATGAATTCGGATCCACCAAATTAACTCAAACTTCACGACCTGGATGAAACACGTTAAGCGCTCTTAACCAAAAATAATGAACTCATAACCAAACATGAATCCAAACATGCATATCCAAAAAAAATATGCAACTAAAGAAACATTAAAAATACCATCGGCTCTTAATAAAAAATATCCTAAAACTTTAACTGGAAAATAGATCATTATATCTCAACTTCAACTGCACAATTGATTCTGTGTCTATGAACATAACATAATGAATATGTTTACAACATAAAAATAAACGCGCAAGGATCCAACATATTGTGCATGCTAAATGTGGGCCTCTGATTTAGGAGAACACTTCAACATGGTCATTGTTCTTCAGCTGCATACAGGAATGAATATTGATTCATTCACCTTGCATGTCTGAAAGAGTCAACCTGTTGCCTTCTAGAAGGTAGGAGTATGAGCTTGCTCTCAGGTCATTGCAAGGTCAGTGACTACACCAAAGACCTAAATAAAGGATTTTAAAAGCTATGATAATACAAATAAATGATTAATCTCAATGCAAATGCAGTTTTTTGTTCATCCAAGACTAATTAGAATTCATTTTAGAAGCACCAAATTGAGTGTGTAAGATTGATTTTAAAACACCAATTGAAATGTGCTCAAAGATTAGATTTGCATGATTAACATTAAAACAACAATAAAAAATATGCTAAGAATGCAAGAAGCTAAGACAAAAATGCAGCATAATAACTTTAATTAAAATATTAGGATCCTTGTGAAGGAAAAGAGTTTCTCTTTTATAGAAATCTCTCTCGAATCGACGGTCAAGATTCGATTGAAGAGGTACAATCCATGTGCAAGTGATTCAATTGGTCAAGAGAGTCAGTTGACTGAACTGACTGATCAGTTATTTTGGAAACTTCCAAAATCAGTTCACAGTTAACTAAAATGTTTCCAAAATGATAAACAGTGGAGAATCAATTAACTAAGTGGAATTGGATTGTTTCCATTTTGATAAATCAGTTAACTGGATTTGATGATGTCATATGCATTTTTAATAAATTAATTGATTTTGGATGCACTTTTATGTTTTTATAATTAATTTAATTCCTTTTTTATTTAATTGACAATTTTGTAAATTTTATTTAATTAATATTTCATAATATCAATTAAATAATTAACATAATGTTTATTTTCCAATGTAATGTGATTTTAGGAATCAATTAATTAATCAAGTACGATGATTGATTAGGACCTAGGGTTTGGGTCAAATCAGTTTGAATTCGATAATTGCCTGTTTGATTTAGGACTTAGGTTTAATCAAGGTTAGGGTTTCTTGATTAAATGCTGAGATTGGGGGTCTAGGGTTTAGGTGACCATGTTTTAGGTGATTACATTTGCCCCTCTTTGAATTGATGTGCGATTAGTGCATTGATTCAAAGACTTGTTACTAACGAGATCAAGAATAGTTTGATTTGAAGTGATGAAACTATTCTTTTGAAGAAGAAGACCAACTTCAAGCTTGATTGGACAAAGATCGATCAAAAGATATAAAATAAAATGCTCAGTTTGATTTGAAGCGATGAAATTAAACATCTGTCAGGAACTCTTAAACCTTTTGATTGGTTTGAATGAATAACTAGTTTGATTTGAAGCGATGAAACTTATTATGATTAAGAGATTTGATTAGCAAGAAAATTGACTTGATTTGAAGCAATGAAGCCAATTTGATCAATGTATCTGGTTTCAATAATGAATAGCTTGTATAAGACCGATCTTGTCTGGTTTCGAGTGTATTCACCACTGTATAAGACCATTGATTAGGTTGCCTTGGATTTAAGATGATCTCAAATTGATTTGATGTGATGAAGCTGAGACGCCCCAAGTGATGGGGTTTTGATTGAGGATGTGATCACTAGAATGTTGATGTCCTGATCCTGCCCCCTCGGGAGCAAAATTGAAATATGGCTAGGTGCCCCAGTGATGAGAAACAATTTGATTGATTAGATAATTTAGGAAGAAACTGATCTGATTAGACAGAGATCCCACGTGGTTAGAACAAAATTTGTACTTGATGAGAGGTCCTGTTGACCGAGATTGACCAAAAGATATGTGGATTGATGAGAAGAAAACCATGAGAGATTTTTATTGGTTGTGCAAGTGGTCAAATTCAGATTTTGATTTTGATCCTGAAAATAGAATCAGGATAGTGGATTTAGCAAGGGGTGTCATGACCACTTGACGATGAGAAGATTGATTGATTAGAATATCAGATCCTTCACATTGAGAAAAGATAAAGTTATTATGCTGATTTCAACACTATGCAAATGCAGATGCAAGAATAACATGAACGCAACCTAAGGTGTAGTCACTGAGCTTTAGCAGTTGAAAATTTTCATAATTGAGCATTTTTGGAACATCGAAGTTGATACAATCCTTACTGGTGCCACTGCAACCATAAAAATATGAATATGACTTTCATCAGATAAGATATGGGAAACTAATGTAAGCATCGAGGCACAAAAGCTAAGATGACCTGAATATTGTTTCCAGTTTTAATAGTGCAAGAGCACACCAGCATTGAGGCATTCAAAGCCAAGATAACCATGAGTGCGCGCTTGTATAAACAAACAAAGCAATAACAGTCAAGGAGATAGTTCTAACCTCACCTTGGCGTACAAATAAAGAGGATTGAGGGATGTGAGGCTTTTCCGCCTTAATGCAGGAGCTCTTACCACATACACCCTGATTATTTGACGTTGCTGAATCATCTGGACCACACCAAAAAGCAATAGACAAAGAAAAGATTAGTGAAATCAATGAAAATAGATAGCATACAAATAGAAGTTCAGCATACGTCAGCCAGTTTCAAAGTTTTCGGATGCGTATAGGTATAGGGTGTTGAGAAACATCATTGTGCTTGTGAGTGCTTTGTGTTTGATTGCTATCAATCTGTCATTTACATTTGTGATATCCAATGTGTGTTAAGAAACACAGATGTATCCAAAGATAGTGTTAAGAAACATTGTTGATTGTGGTGTTGAGAAACACCTGCTTGCATCAGTAGCGAGTTGTCCTTCAGAAATGACAAGATTACTGACTCTAGTGTAATCCAAAGATGTGATCAAATTGGGGACCCATGCCCCAAGTAGAAAACAATGATAACTGACTTGAATCATACTGCGAGGATGAATCAAATTTGATTGCCCCCAGGTTATGACTCTGGATCGGTTTCAAGCCAGGAGGGTTCTCAGAAGAACTAGTGTCACGAAAGTGACTGAAAGCTATGTACAAAATGAAGCAAAAGATTGCTAAGATTGAGCATTGATAGATGGAGCATGGAGTACAAGAGGTGCCTATTTACCAGGTTTTCACCTTATTGGTAGAGATTTTGTTTTTGCTACCATGGCGCCTGTTTACTAGGTTTTCACCAAGGCACTTTTTCTTATTTTTCAATTTTTTTGTATTTTTCGATTTTTTTTATTTTTTTGATTGATTCATCAAGGCGCCTATTGCTAGGTTTTCACCAAGATGATCATTTTTTTTAGGAATTTTTCCAATTTTTAATTTTTTTCAGAGATTACTCTTATCTCAAGAAAGATCACATAGGTTTGCCCCCAATGTCTAGCAAGGTAGAGGTCATAATAGATGGATGAGAAAACTGATGGATGAGGTGAAAAGACAATGATGGATGAAGAGGGTGAATGCGACCTTCAAGGATAGTCTCCTCAAGATTACCCATGCTAGGGAAAAAAATGAATATAGAAATGTAGGCTCATGGAGCGGTGCTGGATAGAATTTAAGATAATGACCACATGTCATGAAAGCATGTGGTCCAAAAGAGTGGACATGTCAAGAGACTTTTGAGAAACAATTTTGCAATTTTCATTCTTCATTTTGATCAAGACCAAGGGGTCAATGTTGGATAGGATAGTGATGGGATAACACAATCAGGATAAAGGGTGATGGAGGCATAAGTGAATTTTTTGGGATTAGTGCAAAGGATGTTTATGGATAGGCTCAACCTTGTCAAGACCGCCAAAAGGAACATGGATGCTCATGGACTAGTTGGATGTAAGATATGATGGATAGGATGACATGGAAGGAACTTGTCCCCTAGTGAAGAGTGCAAGTATGAGGAATTACGCATGATGCCTGTTTGCCAGGTTTTCATCATGGTACTTGTCCAAGGTGCCACAAGAAGTGGTTTTCACCATAGGACAGATTGATTTATCTTTACATTTTCTACCAAGGTGCCTATTTACTAGGTTTTCACCAAGGCACTTCTTTTTTTTTTTAAACTTTTTATTTTCTGGAGGAACTTAAGATTCTTTCTTTTTAGATAGTGTTCCTTTGAAAGATATGCTATGATGGGCCAAGGCCACTGAAAGTATGCTCAAAGATGCTCATAGGGTGATGGTAGGGAAAAATGATATGGAGGATAAGGAAGATAGTAGCCAAGGATTTATGTGATGGATTGGATAAGAGGGATGGAAGGATATCATGATAAGATCAACATCGACACACCCCTTGAAGGGTAGTGGACAAATGGAGGAAAAGTGGATGGAATATTTTGAGGCTTTGATGTATGAGTGGATATGGATCTTGGTATAGGATGACCCAAGATGGATGAAGTATTCAAGATAATTGATTTTGGGACGTGGGGACCCAAAATAGAGTTACAAGATGGGAGATGTTTAGATGGAGATGAAGTGGAAGACTTTGGAAGCTTGGATGCCAACTCTAACTTTTCCTTTTTGTTCAAGCCTTTAAGAGAGACTTGGGAATCCACATAGATTTTGATTTTCTTTTTGTATCCAGGTCCTTTAGAAAAGACTTGGGAATCCACGTAGATTTTGATTTTCCTTTCCTTTTGGATGGTTTAGAATGTAATTCATCCATGATGGATTTAGAAACCCATATTTTCTTTGATATTATTCTTTGCTAAGTGGACCCTTGTGGTCTCTTTGTAGTCACATGTTGATTAGATGGGACATAGTGATTTTCAAATGTAAGTGGATTCTCATATTTCTAATTTTTTCATTGCACATCCAAATTGCTTCCAAAAGACTTGGGGAGTGTGGATGAATAGGACTGATATGACTGGTTCATATGGATGAGTTGATAGGGAGATTTCAAGGATGTATGTCTTTGTTGATCTTGATAGGGGATAGGGTAAGTGGATGGAGGGATATAAGGAGCTAATATAGATGGAAGGTTTGAAGGTTTTAGCCTTGGAATATAGGGACTAAGGATGGATTTGGAAGATGGAGAAGGCTGATGCTTACGTTTGAATGGAGGGATATAATGTGTGGAAGGGATATCAACATCTTTAGAGTGAGCTGCACTGCCAAGGCTCTTCTCTTTTGAATTCATCTTTATGTCAATAGGAGCATGAACAGCTTTGATATGAGCAATTTTGATAAGAGCATCTGAAGCTTGAGTGAATTTATTATTCTATGAGGGATTTAGTGGAATGATGTTTTCTTGAGGTGGATATGGAGGAGCATGACAAGGAGATGATGGGATGCTCTGATCTTGACAAGGATCTTTAGATGGCATACAAAGAGTACCCTTCTCTTGATTTTCAATAGACCCATTAGAGATGCTAAAAAGGATATCCTGATCTTTCTTGGGAGATGGATAAGGTATATGAGATGTAAGAGTTTCTTCTTGGAAGAAATGGAATGGGATGAGAGGATCATCATGAGACACTTGAGGTATGTGACTTTGGTCAACTATTGGATAAAGATGGATGGCATCTTGATCTTGATCATTATTGATATTTTTTTCTTCACACTTTGGATTTTCCTCTTGACATGGAGCCACTTCTAAGGATGAGGTGGGAGTTTTGATCTGCATGAGGGATTCTTGACAAGCTGATGGAGTATCATTTTTAGAAGGCATGATAAGCGTTGAAGTACATGGAAGCTTTGGGTCAATGATCTTCAAATCTTGAGAAAGACTTGCAGTCATATATTGATGAGGATGGATATCTTTTAGAGGTAGTCCTTGAGAGTAGACATAGTCGTCATTAGGCTTAGTTATTGATGGAGATGGTGTGGCTAGTTTTGAAGCTTTAGGAGATGGAGGAATGGTGGAAGAAGTAGATGTGATATGCGAACCATTGCTAGACATGGATTCTTGATATTGATCATGCTCGAGATTAGATGAATCATTAAGATTTTCAACTTTGATTATGCCATCATGTATGAGAACTTGGATTTTATGTTTCAACTCCATGCAAGAGGAATTTTTATGATCATTTTGTATATGATATGCACAATAGTTACTCAAGAATCTTCATCCCCATGATGTGGCTTGAGGTAATGTGATGAGATCATTATCAAGAAGTTCTTCTAATGCAAATTCATAAGATTTCCCCAAAGGAGTGAAGTGTCTCATGCATTTAACCCAAGGTTTTTCTTTCATGATGTTACTAATCCCTTTGGAGGAAGACTTCGTGGTGTTTTCAACAACTTTTAGGGATTTGGAGCCACTTGCTTGATAATGATCAAATAGAAAAGGATAGGTTGAGCTTGATGAGGTTTTGTTGGATTGTGTATCCTTTTCCCCCTTTAATTATTGGATTTCAGATTGCATAGTTTGAAGTTGTTTTGATAAAGCTTCCATAAGAATCTCTTCTTGCGCGTTGTTAGGACCATAAGGTTTATCCCATTTGCTTCTAGACATTGCCAGATTGGGTTGATGCACTTGCATACAAGATTGAAGAGGATGTATGAAAAATTGATTGATTGAATGACAGGTGTTGAAGTGATATCTAAACTGCTGATTAAGTCGAAGACCAAAGGACAAAGGAGATAAAGTCCAATTGAGAGAGAGAAGCAACGACTCCGATCTTGAGTCAAGGTTAACAAACCTGCTCTTGCAACTCAGGATAAGGACAACATAGAAAAATATGATTAAGATAATAATTCACTTGGACTAGCACAACAAAATCAGATTTTGAAACAACAACAAGCTAGACTATCAACAGATTGCAGTCAAATATATATGAGTGATGATGTTGAGAACATAGATTTGTACAAATTTGGACAAAACCTTCATAGCAGAATAGAAATTGGATAGAAAGTTGATAGATTTCCAGAGTTTGATAATAGATGCAAAAACTTAGACAAGAGTTGACAACTAACACCTAGAAGTGCAGATTTTGAATCGTTGATCACTTTGATGTTTGATTTGAATGTTCGTTCTAAATGTTTTGATGTCTGTTTGTTTTGATGCTTCACCCATGTAAGACACATCAAGTAGAATGTTTGTTGTAAAATAAAATAACAGACACACCACAATCCTAGGATAGCCAGGGCAATATCTATTGAGTTCCCACTTGAACCGAAGTTCAGCCACGTCTACTCATAGCAGACCACTAAGAAGCTTGGAGGCATGGGCTCCTCCTTACATGTGCACTCACTTCTCAGGCACACCAAGATTTGAATCCCAAGGGTAATCAATTCCCAAGGGACCGTTGTCTCTATTAAGAGCCATGAAAGTGTGGGATGTCTTAGTCAGTCTCTGACCTTCTGCGCCAATAGATAGAGGGATTTTGGATACTAAAACATAGTGTGTAGTCAAAGCATCCATTCAGGTGGTTATACTTGTGGCAGATTATCTTTGTTATAGAGGCCTCCCAACCTACAAAAGTTACATTTTGTAGGTTTTAACACACCACAAGGGTACTAAGGGAGATCTTCTTCCCAATATAATGCATTCAACACCTGTTCACTGTGACATTAATCACAATGACATTTTTTATATACCGGTTTGGAAGGGCTTAGCTTTAGCCTGTTACCGGTTGGGTAATCCACTCTCATCAGCTTTGTTAAAGCACTCAGGAGGTAGCCATGCTAAAGGATTTGTATGGATTTCTCTTACACCCAAGATCCACGAAGGCGAGGGGAGAGGATACATCCATGCAATTCCTAGGATTTACAAAACTAAAAGACACTTCAAGCAGAATGAGAGAATGACAATAATGTTTTTGGATTTCTGATCATCCCAAAAGAGCAAGAGCATAGTTTCCTGAGATCATTTCCATTCCTAAAACAACAAATGAATGTTCATTTTAATAAGTCCTGCATGTGGGTTCCTATTTTAAGAAATTGAAAACAAGATGCAAGCACACTATTTTATGTTCTATCAGTCAAAGGCAACCTACAAAACCAATTCGTGAGTATTTTGGGTTTTATTCTTCTTGAGTAACATTCTGCAAACCATTGTTAGGCTTTATGAAAAAGATAAGATCACAAACAACCAAGCCAAAGATTAGTCCACATTATCAAAATCATCAAATCAGAAAATAGAGTGCATATTCAAATAGTAGATAGAAAATCATATGGTTTCAAAAAAAAATTCATTGAAAAAGGTGATTGTATGAGCTCGTACGAGGCTCTAAAAGCTGCAAAAATGAGGATTAGACAGCAAAAATTACCAAAAATAGTGATTTATGATCAATCCAGAGAGAAAAATCAAAAACCAACTTCCCCACAGTGATCCTTGAGAAATTCTACCCAAAATAAAAAAAAATTGGACTAAAAAATGAGCCAAAATGAGTGAGATATGAGCTTTCAAAGTTGCACTGTAAAAACTAAAATGCATATGGTGAAGGTAGATTTTTAAAACACCCTGCTGACGTCAACATATTGCAAGGTTAAAATTGATGGCTTGGAGACCATCATAAAAAGCCAGTAGCCCTGCAAACAACAGCTAGATGGGCATCAAATTTAATATGTAGAAATCCCCTTTGTCAATAAAAAGTAATGGAAGGCCACCACGTGTCTCTCCGTGAATGGTCCATTTGGAGGGCAATTGATTAGGTGGCTGCCAGTGGTGGGAGGGTGGAGGTGTGGTAGAGGAGGTGAGCAGGAGGTGGTTTAGTGTAGGTGGTGGTGGCTATGCAAGCGGAGGAGGTGAAAAGCAGAGGCGGGCGGAGGAAGCAGTGGGGGAAGGGATTGGGGAAATGTCGTGTGGGGGTTTGGAGTGGGCTGTGCGCAGAGAGGCGGTGCAAGCAGAGGTGAGAGGTGGGCAAGGAAGTAGGCAGAGCGACAGGGAGAATTATGCGCTGGTTGTGGGTTGAGAAAAGGGTTTGGTGGAAGGGAGACGTGGAAGTGGTGTGTGTGGTGGCGGTTGTGGAGGATGGGCGGCATGGTGGATGGTAAAGTGGGGGTAGAGGAGTGGAGGTGGTGGGTGGGGGAGTGGAGGAGCAGCAGTAGCAGGGAGATGTGGGGAGGAGGATGGGAGGTTTAAAAAGTGCGGTGGGAGGTGGAGAGATAAGGTATGTAGAGGTTTAGTCCCACATCTACTGGTATGTGGAAAAGTATAACATTTTTATGTCAAGCGCTAAAACTCTTAAACAAAAGAGATTGTGGAGTTTGTGGAGGTAGGCGACACTTTCCACTAAGAAGTGTTAGATAGGATTATAGGAGTTCTGATTGAATTTGAAAACCAATTAAAAGAACTATGATTGAATTTGAAAACCGAAATAAAAAAACAAAATTTTCCTTCATGTATGCATGTGCAGCGGTCGTGATATGCACGAAATTTTTTTATTTTTTTTTGATATGCATGCAGAATGCCATACAGCCTCAGTTTGTAAAAAAAATTTGTGACAGATTCAACTTTTAGTGGGCATAGACATGTTTACAGTCATTTTTAACTGAAATAGCGTTTCGGATACAACAGCAGAGTCAGATTTGACTCAAAGTGAACAAAAAATAGAATTAAAACGAAAGTTTATAATGAGGCTAGAAAATTGATTTTTCTGCCCCATGGTGGGCGCCAGAAATATGCATGCTAAATGTGGGCCTCTAATTTAGTAGAACACTTCAACATGGTCATTGTTCTTCAGCTACATTCAGGAATGAATATTGATTCATTCACCCTGCATGTCTGAAAGAGTCGACCTGTTGCCTTCTAGAAGGTAGGAGTATGAGCTTGCTCTTAGGTCATTGCAAGCTCAGTGACTACACCAAAGACCTAAATGAAGGATTTTAAAAGCTATGATAATGCAAATAAATGATTAATCTAAATGCAAATGTAGTTTGCTGTTCATCCAAGACTAATTAGGATTCATTTTAGAAGCACCAAATTGAGTGTGTAAGATTGATTTTAAAACACCAATTGAAATGTTCTCTAAGATTAGATTTTTATGATTAACATTAAAACAACAAAAAAAACTATGCTAAGAATGCAAGAAGCTAAGAAAAAAATGCAGCATAATAACTTTAATTAAAAGATTAGGATCCTTGTGAAGGAAAATAGTTTCTCTTTTATAGAAATCTCTCTCGAATCGACGGTCGAGATTGAACTAAAAGAGTGGCTCAGATTCGATTAAAGAAGCACAATCCATGTGAAAGTGATTCAATTGGTCGAGAGAGTCAGTTGACTGAATTGACTGATCAGTTATTTTGGAAACTTCCAAAATCAGTTCACAGTTAACTGAAATGTTTCCAAAATTATAAACAGTGGAGAATAAGTTAACTGAGTGGAACTGGATTGTTTCCATTTTGATAAGTCAGTTAACTGGATTTGATGATGTCATATGCATTTTTAATAAATTAATTGATTTTGGATGCACATTTATGTTTTTATAATTAATTTAATTCCTTTTTGATTTAATTGACAATTTTGTAATTTTTATTTAATTAATGTCATAATATCAATTAAATAATTAACATAATATTTATTTTCCAATGTAATGTGATTTTAGGAATTAATTAATTAATCAAGTATGATGATTGATTAGGACCTAGGGTTTAGGTCAGATCAGTTCAAATTTGATAATAGCCTATTTGATTTAGGACTTAGGTTTAATCAAGGTTAGGGTTTCTTGATTAAATGCTGAGATTGGGGGCAAAGTGTGCTGTAAATTAAGTTTGCATGCTTGAACACAAGTAAACAACAATATTAGCTAAATGAGAAAATGCTAAGAATGCTAATACAAAAATGCAGTATAATAACTTTAATAAAAATTAGGATCCTTGTGTAGGAAAAGAGTTTCTCTTTTATAGAAATCTCTCTCAAATCGATGGTCGAGATTGAACAAAAAGAGTGGCTCATATTCGATTGAAGAAGCACAATCCATGTGCAAGTGATTCGATTGGTCGAGAGAGTCAGTTGATTGAACTGACTGATCAGTTATTTTGGAAACTTCCAAAATCAGTTCACAGTTAACTGAACTGTTTCCAAAATGATAAACAGTGGAGAATCAGTTAACTGAGTGGAACTAGATTGTTTCCATTTTGATAAATTAGTTAACTAGATTTGATGATGTCATATGCATTTTTAATAAATTAATTGATTTTGGATGCACATTTATGTTTTTATAATTAATTTAATTCCTTTTTGATTTAATTGACAATTTTGTAATTTTTATTTAATTAATATGTCATAATATTAATTAAATAATTAACATAATGTTTATTTGCCAATGTAATGTGATTTTAGGAATTAATTAATTAATCAAGTACGATGATTGATTAGGACCTAGGATTTAGGTCAGATCAGTTTGAATTCAATAATTGCTTGCTTGATTTAGGACTTAGGTTTAATCAAGGTTAGGGTTTCTTGATTAAATTATGAGATTGGGGGTCTAGGGTTTAGGTGACCATTTTTAGGTGATTACGCATATACATACAGAGAATTACATACAAGACACTAATACATACTATATGTTGTCATCAATGGAAAACTTACAGTCAACCACCAGCTCAAAGGAAAATCTCCAATAATCTCCCCCTTTGACATTGATGACAACATATGATATGAAAAACACCATCAATCCAAAAGTATTCTTTCTTTTTACAATCTTCTCAATATCCTCAACAAAAACTCCCCTTAACTGTTGCATCTCCTTATACTACATTTGATTTTTCATGACTATATACTCTCCCAGACTATATACTCCCCCTTTGACATCAATGGAAAAGGGTTCCAAAAATAATTAAGCAAATGTACTACTCCTGAGGTAGAGTAGTTAACCATTTTTCAGTCACCAAGGACTGATAAACTTGCTGCAAATTCTAATCAGACTCAGGAAAGGGAATTACTCCCAGCTTCTCCCTAACATATTCAAAATTATAATTTGGTAAAGGCTTTGTGAATATGTTTGCTAAATTTTCTTTAGTGCTCACATAATCCAATTTTACTTCTTTATCTGCAACTTTCTCTCTTAGATATTGATATTTTATTTCAAGGTGTTTTGTCTTTGCATGCATCACAGGGTTCTTTGACATATTGATAGTGCTAGTATTGTCACAATGAGTCACAATAGGATAATCAATTTGAATTCCAAAGTCTTTTATCATCTGCTTGATCCAAACAATTGTAGAAAAATTTAATGCTACTACTACAGACTCTTCTTTTGTTGTTGACTGAGAAATACAATTCTGCTTCTTGCTTGTCCAAATAACTAATCTGTTTCCAATAAATATTTCTCCTCTTGAGGTACTCTTTCTATCATTAACACAACCTGCCCAATCTATGTCTGTATACAGATGAAGTATTACATTCTCAAGAGTTAGGATACCACAAACCATAGTTTATAGTTCCTTTTAAGTATCTGAATATTCTTTTTATTGTCATTAAGTGATTTTGTTTATGTTCAGCTACAAATCTTCCAACAATGCCAACTGCATTAGAAATATCTAGTCTAGATTGAGTAAGATATATAAGTTTTCCAATCATAGACTTGTACAGTGTCTTACCAACTGCTATAGAATCATCATCTTTAGAAATCTTTCTTCCTATTATCATGGGGGTGCTTACTAGCTTGCAATCTTCCATCTTGCATTTTTTCAATATTTCTTTCACATACTTAGACTAATTAATGAATATACATGTGTCTGTCTGTTGTACATTTAATCCCAAAAAGTATTTTATTGGTCCAATCATACTCATTTCAAACTCACTCTGCATCTCTTTAGCAAAATCTACACTAACCTTATCATTATCACCAAAAATAATGTCATCAACAAAAATAGCAACAAGTAACAATCCTTCAGGTGTCTCTCTTATGAATAAGTTACAATCTGCTGCACTGCTCCTTTCTAGAATTTTATCTTTGTCAAGTAACCATCTAGTCTTCCATACCATTCTCTAGGGTCTTGATTTAGTCCATACAGGGCTTTCTTCAATCTGCATACCATGTTAGGTTTGTCCGATAAACTAAATCCTTCAGGCTATTCTATGTAGACTTCTTCCTTTAAGTCACCGTTTAGGAATGCTGACTTGGCATCCATTTGATATACTTTATAGTTCTTGAATTTAGCATAAGCTAAAAATAATTTTATAGCTTCCAGTCTGCTCAGAGGGGCAAATGTATCAGATTAATCAATACCTTCTCTTTGTGCATATCCTTTACATACCAGTCTTTCTTTGTTTCTTACCACTGTACCTTCTTCATTCGTATTATTTCTGAATATCCACTTGGTTCCAATCACATTTTTTTCACAAGGTCTAGGGACCAATTCCCATGTGTCATTCTTAATTATTTTATCTAACTCTTCTTTAATTGATTTCTACCAATCTGATTTATTATATGTTTTTTCAACACTTAAAGGTTTAATTTTTGAAAGTAAACATACCTCTTCATGAACTGTTAAACCTTTTTCTCTAGATCTTGTCATAACTTTAGTGCTCTAATCTCCAATGATATTTTATTTTGAATGGTATTTAAATGTGAATTTTGGAACCTTAGGTGTGACATTCTCATCTGTTATCTGTGATCCCTCTTCACTTGGTTCAGGGTCATTGCATGATGCATCAATATAGTCAAACATTTCTTCAATAATTGTTTCTTTACTGATAGGTCTTGTTTCATCTTCAATCATAGGTGCATAATCATATTATCTCTCTTGAATCATAAACTTCTCATCAATCTTCACATGAGCACTTTCAATGATTTTATTCAATCTCAAGTTAAAACATCTGTAAGCTTTTCTTTTGGTAGAGTAACCAAGAATAATACCTTCATCGCTTCTAGCATCAAACTTGCCAACACCATCATCTCTTTTGATGTAACACTTTCTTCCAAATATTCTAAAGTATTTTACTGTAGGTACATTCCCAAACCAAAGTTCATAAGGTCTATTTTCTATGCCTAACCTTAATTGCATTTTGTTGATGGTATAGACTGCAGTATTGACTGCATCTCTCCAATAGGTGTGTGCAACTTTTCCTTCAATCATTATAGTGCGTACTGTGTCAAGTATGATCCTATTTCTTCTTTCTAAAATTCCATTCTATTGAGGGGTTCTAGGTGCACTTAGCTCTCTTTTGATCCCATGTTCTTTGCAATACTCATAAAATTTTTGAGAGGTGAATTGTCCTCCTCTATCTGATCTTAGACATTTTATCTTTTATCCAGACTCATTTTCAACTTTAGCTTTGAATCTTTTGAACTTCTCAAATGCTTCAAATTTATCTTTTAAGAATGCAACCCACATCATTCTGGAATAATCATCAACAAACAAAATAATGTACCTTTCACCATAGTATGATCTTGTTTGAGTAGGTCCACATAAGTCTCTATGCACTAGATCCAATTTGTTTTATGTTGAGTTCTATTTACTTATGAATGAGTTTCTTACATTCCTTCCCATCACACATTCCATGAACATAGTATAAACTGGTCTTGTACTACTAGGAAGGTCTCTTACTACCTTTACATTGCTTATATTTACTATGTTGTCAAAGTTGACATGACATAATCTTTTGTGCCATAACCAACTGTCATCTACTTTTGCAACAAAACAACTTGCTTCAGAATTGAGCTGAAAAACATTAACTTTAGTCTTTGAACCTGATGCAATCATAATTCCTTCTTTGTTATTAATGATGCACTTGTTGTATTTGAATTCCAACTGATATCCTTTGTCAAACAACTGTCCAACACTTAGTAGGTTATGATGTAAACCATCAACATACAAAACATCATTAGTGTTGTTCTTTCCATCTAAAGTGATAGATCCTCTAGCTATTATGGGCTTAGGAGTGTTGTCTCCAAATCTAACCATACCACCTTTGTACTTATCCAGATGTGCAAATCTATCTTTGTCTCCTGTCATGTGATGTGAACACCCATTATCAATGATCCAGCCTATGTTGATGTCTGCTTGGAAAATTAATGCCAACTCTTGTGCTTTCTTTTCATCTTCAATGTCCATTTCATCAAACATTTTTTTCCATATCTTCAATTGTAATGAATCCAATTGCATCTTCTCCTGAATCTTCATCAGTCACTCTATCTTCAGCATAGTAGCATTCCTTTATATATTTAGGCTTGTAATTTTTTTTGTACTTCTTGACTCTTGTAGGGCACTTAGATGCAAAATGACCAACCTTGTTGCATGAAAATCATTTGAATTGTAATTGTCCTTCATATTTTCCTTTTCCTTTTCTTTCTTTCTTAGTGATCATAGAAATGAATTCTTCTAGTTCTTTATACTCATCTTCATTATAAAATTACCAGAAGTGTTCAAATATTTCTTACCATGGACTGAGGCTTTGAAGGTTTTTTCACTTTTAGGTTCTATCTTCAATTTTGATATCCCAACTGTTGAAATTTTTCTGATCAAGGTCTCTCTCTTGAAGTCTTTCAAAAATTGCATAGTCTCATCTAAGATGTTTATCTTGCTCTCATAATCTATTTTTAGTGTGTTTATGGGACTGTTGGTGCTCAAATCAATAGATTGGATTTCCTATGGATTTTGCCTATCCAATGATGAGAAACCCAAGTGATTTGGCCAACTAACAAGTCACAACCAAGGCAAGGTTGGAACTTCTGCAATTTTGGCTCTACAAAACCAAGGCTGGTAGGCCTATACCTTGACTTATCCTTCAAGTTACAAGGATTTTTATAGCAGATAAGTAACACTTCAACCTTCTCTCTCAAGTATGGAAAGGCATTTGAAATAAATCTAACTGAAAGAAATATATCATGAACTGTAAATTGAAATACTTTAAGTAATTGAAAGAATGTTTGTTAAATGTGTATGTAATTTGAAATGAACAGATAGATAAGATATCACAAAAATATAAACAATGAACTAAATAACTAT
>MU225021.1:1406815-1418756 GCA_018584345.1 Thuja plicata | reverse complement strand
TGTAAAGTTTGTCTGGGAAATAAATTCTCCGAGCCTTCAAGCACCTGAGTGTTTGGTCTTGACGGTGCAGGGAGCTAAGTTGGGAAAGTGACTACTTTTTTTTAGGGGGGTAGCTGGGTTTGACTCATCTTCTTCAGGGATTTTGGTTATGGGTCAGGGTTTCTTGCAAGCACACATGAGTTTACCAAATAAATAGAAAAAGATAGTTCAAGGTTCAGAGTTCATTTTTCTACTTATAGTCATGCAATATATCTTTAACATCAACAATTCTCTAATGAACTACACTAAATACTGAATGCATATGAAAATAGAAGTTCATACATATTCAATAGCAAGGGGAAATGAGATCATCTAATCTAATAAATCACCAGAGAAGAGGAAATTAGAAACATACAAAAAAAAGAGTATTGCTAACTCAAAAATTAGAAACATCATTGCAAGAAACTCTTCCTTATTCATTGACAGGGTGTTCTAGCATCACTGGTGTGTACATCAATGGCTCGTAGGGAGCATCTAACTAATAAAGACTACTGAGCATTGAGCTCTGCAACTACTGAGGAATGAAATGATGAAAGTATTGGACTGCAAAATAATCAATTTTGTCGACCCTTGAAATGAGGTCGGACTTGTTATTTATACACATGACTTGCCCTAAAACTTAACCTAATCTAACTGTACACTCAATCATTAAAATACAATATCTGGTGGGCATTACTACCTGCACCACTTAAAATCACCTCAAGATGAGAAAAGGTCTAACATCATAGAGGAAGAAGACAAGAAAAGAGGATGGAAGAATCATCCTCGAGAAGAGTGCCATAGAATGAATAGAAGAAATCTGACCTTCTTGGAGTTCGAGGCTACATGCCTCATTAATGTGAAATGTGGATCAATGTCTTTGATGCATAAGGTATTTAATGTTGGAGTAGTGCCCTGGGAAGATCACCTGTCAGACCCATCCCTCAGACTTACATGCCTTATTGGGATCACCTACTTTCTGACACCCTTATTAACTGCTGGATAATGACCCGTTGGCTCTGGGGAACCTAGACATGGGTCATCAAAAGAATACAAAATTTTTGGATCCAGAATTATAGAATCTAGGAGCTTACACTCAAAGAATAATGAATGTTCAAAAATACACCCTACTGGTGAAAATCCCTAGAATCTAGAGAACTTTATTGTCCCTTTCTGTTCTTGAAGCCTCCAAAATTTGGCTAATTCCATCTCCATCTATATCTTTGATATTTTTCCATCGGTCGTGGACAATTCCAAACTTCTCTTCAATATATCTGGCCTCATCCCATAATTAATTTATTAGATTAATGGAGCCATGAGCCTAGAGAATCATCTTAGATATTCTTGACAACTTCCTTCTGTCAAAGCCCCTGACAGATTGATACCGGGACTCCATCAACTCATCAAACTTACTGAGGACATAGTCCTCTGGGGCACAAGATTTAGTGGTGAAGGGATAAAATTGTGAAACCCTTCTAATGAATGCTTTATATAGGTCCAAAGGATAATGACCGCCATGACCTTCGCTTTTATGGTTGTAACCAGTTGCTTTCTTACCTCAATCTTGAGGCCAATCTGGAGTACTGGGCTTGGAGGAATTTGAAGGATTCCTCTGCCAAAATTCTTGCCTCTTTGATGGCCTCTTCTTTGGAGTTTATGACTTCATCTAATCCGGTCCTCCACCCCTCATATTTTTCTATGTTTTCTTCCCATAGGATGGTGACACCATTTACCTGGCCCAAGATGTTGTTGACCAGATAAAGGTCTGGGAGTGATGCCTCCAAGAATTGCCTTACGACCTTGATTTGCTTGATGATCCACCCATCTACAGCCTCTACCTTCTTATTCATGGCCCAAAGAGCATCCATGTCACCCTACAGAAATGGTGGTCTAGGAGTGGAGGCTTTCGGCCAAATCTTCACTAATTTTTGTGTAAGTTATGTGAGAAGTCTGAGGAGATTTTCATTTTTTTTCTCTTTCCTCCTTTAACTTTAGTGCCTGTTTATCATATCAGGCTTCCACTGCCCAGGTTGACTCTCTTAGTAGGCCTAGCTCACCTTGCTTATCCCCCTTCCACAGAGGTACCTCTATAATAGTGTATTATGTAGCACTTACCACTGCTTCCTCTTTATCTGGGGGAGGGGTCTCAATGACTACGACTGTGTCTCCGCCTGAACTAGTCCAAATGAAGTAGAGGGTCCGGGCGCTCTTTTGTTTGGGGGAACCTTGTGCCTGTGCCATCATCTTAGCTAGGGAGATATGGGATTTTTCCTCTGCTGGGGCCTTCCTCTTCTTAGAGTCCACCAACCATTGTGGTGGCAGGGATGGCCTTGTTGCCAAAGTTTGATCAAGTGTATCTCCTCTAGGGTTCTATTGTTCATCCTCAATATTTGGAGTCTCTTTAGACTCTTTTTCTATGTTTTCTAGACCACCTACACCATCCACTTTTGTGGTATGAGTATTTTCTTCTTTGGTGCCCATGTCCTTAGCAGCATCAGTAGAATCATCATTAATATTTTCAGGGTTCTCTCCCTCCTATTGCTACTATTTTTATTATTCTTCTCTGGCATCATCTGCCAGGACATCCTCCTCCATTGGATTATCCTCTAGAGGTGGCGAAGGTGTCTGCACTAGCTCTACTTGTAATGTCACTGAGATCACCTCACCTAATGTCGTATTGCCCTGGGTGGGTGGAGGTGTCTGGAGCATGGCAACTGAGGTTACAATTGTTCCTGTAGGTCTGGTTCCCCTAGTCGAAGCCAATTTCTCATCCTACACTTGCCTCTTCTCTTGTACTTTAGTCTCTGTAAAACTCTTCTTGAACATTAGAGATGTCCACCTGTTCGGGCTCTTTCTCTTCTTTTATCTAGAATTCCTACTTTGTGGCAGATTCCTTCTCAAGGATCTCCCCTTAAGTGGGGATTATTAATTCCTCTTGGTTGGTGATCTCTTCCATTGCTCTCCCAATATCCCCTTGTAGATTCACAAGTTCATCTATCCCAAATATATCATAAAAAATCATCATGTGGAGGGGAGGTCTCCGGGGTTTTTTGTGGGTTATTGTCTAGATTAGGGGAGTCCAAGGAGACAATTAGTACTTCAGGGATGTTGGGGATCCCAAGATCTTCTTCTACCATTAGCTGAGGATTATTTGTCCTTTTCTTCTTCCTCCTGGTTACCAATGGGGGCCTGGCATCATAAATAGCTGCCCGCTCCTCCTCCACTCTTGTCCCTCTTACTTGGACCATCAGTTCTATTGGTGCCCAAAAATGATGGATCACTTTTGACCAATTGATAGGTATAATGGTGATGCACCACTTTATACCTCTTCAATTTTGGCTTAATCAAGCCAAGGCTGGTAGGCCTGATTTCACTTTGAACTTTCAAATTTTCTATGTCACACCACTGCGTACACAAAACAAAGTTCCTCCAAAGGTGGTGAATGATCCTTGGAGGAATGCAACAAATCTCTTGATAATCTCTACTCCATAAAGCCTGACTAAAATGGGTTATACTAAGGATTGAAAAGTAATGCTTTTGAAATAATGATTAAATAATCTACAAAATACAAAGTATGAACCAAATGACAATCTCCAAATAATGATTAGATCAGTGCCTTCTAAAGACTTGGGCTATAGAGTCAGAAAATTCTCAATCCTACGTACAATCAGAGACAGTTTTAAAAACTTTCTTTTAATAAAGGGAGACTATCACTTCACAGGCTTCCACTTGACTTATAATTCAAATTAATCTATATAGCTAATCTTATCGAATTTAACTCAAATTAAGAGACCAATAAAAACAAGAGAAGATGCGTAGATCTTTCAATTGATATTTAAACTATATATATTAATTTTGAATTATGATACTCGAGGAATTTAACACAATGAAACACTCTATAAAATACAATATCCGAAAGACTAATTGAAAATATATAACTTATAACCACAAATAAAAAGAAGAGCACTTGTCTTTATTAACGTTGAAAAAATAGTACATCAAAGTCCATGTTGTAGTCGTGATCAAATTCTATCCTATTAAAAATATTATATTTTATTGTCTTGTCTCTTTACATTATGTATATATATGTTTTTGAGTGGCTTTCACACCTCTTTAGGGTGAAAAGACATAACCCTTATTACAAATTATTTTGAAAAAACAATAAACTAACTAAAAAATAACTACCTAAATTTTGGATTTTGCCTTGGCTGAAAATCTAAAACACCTCATTAAAAGATAATATTTCTGTTGGAGATAGGAAATTTGATTTCCCAAATTGGGTCGGTTTTAGATTTTTAAAATTCAACACTCTTAAGCCTCTGTCAGCATCATCTTTGTAGAAGCTCAAAATTCCAGCATCTCTGAAACCTTCGCTTATAGAATTTTGATTATTTCTGTCATACAGATTCCTTCCTCAATCCATAACCTTTCAATTAAAAATTAATATATTTCTATATCCAATTTCATGTACTCCATCATGTCATCAATTATTGGGCATCGATTTTAGGATGCTATTTTTAGAGTTTTATCACTATACAGGACTCTAAATTTTTGGCATTTTGCCAAAAATTTAGAGCTCCAACAGGCTCTTTCTGGGGACATATTCTCCCTATGAGCATAGTGAGATCTCAAGTATCTCTGGAGAAGAAGACCAAGTATCTACTCTTTACCTGATGTAAATTGAAGATTGCATGGCTCCAGCCCCCCAAAAGTGAATACTGCTATTTCCCTCTGTCAAAAATTTTATTCTGTTCATGTAACACTTTGAATCTCTTGAAAATGATATTATTTTGTTCCTTATCTTTATCAACAAGAGTATTTAAAAATAAAAAAATCTTAGGATTATTTATCCCCAACATTTGATCCCTTGCTGTATTAGATATATCATCCTTATAGAGAATACTTATTGGTTCCACTTCATCAATGCAATCTTTGTCTTTTGATTTATGTTTTTTCTTTGGGAAATCATCAGGTGCACTATGTTATTTGCTGGATGGAGGATCCATGTGTATATGATCAGTCATATAAGTATATAAACTAAGTTCTTCTACTTGGATTTTTCCTTGCACACAATGTGCCCCATTTCCATTCTCCAAATATTGTTTCTCCTCACATAAAGGTTTTGAAGGTAACTCATATTTAGGAATTATTACTTCTTTTATATCAAGAATCTGATCAAGTGGGATAATTAGATAATTTTCATGACATTTCATCAACATATTCTCATCATTATGCTTGGTTATCATAATCTCATCTTCAGAAGTCTGATAAAAATCTTGCTCATAGGATGAACTGAATGATATCTTAATGTATATTTTGAGTGTTATCAACTTCAAGATCATCATTAGGCCTACTAATTTCATCATGATGTTGATAGATTTGATTGTATAGAAAATATACTTCACATAATGGATTCAGGAACATAGAGAACACAAATTTATCTTCCTCCACTTCCTCTTCAAACAGTGGATTCGAGAACATAGAAAATTCAGGCACATCTTCATGAGATTTTTCATCAGGATCATCAGATGTTTCATCAATAAGACTAATATCTTCATTGACATTGTTTTTTGAAACTTACTATTGTTCATATGTTGTATGTTGTTCTATTTTATCTGCTCTATTTGATTTTTTTAATTTATCATATCCTTCATCTAGTACTCCCTAAATATATATTGATCCATTAAATTTCTTATCATGATGAAAAAAAAAATGACCACTCTTCTTAACATGTTTTTGATATTCCATGTCTAACAAAGCTGAAATTTCTCTAGTACTAAGAAGGTTTTCTTCGTCATCATCATGGTCATTGATACATGTTTCCATACACATCTCATCATGTATAAATTCTTCTTTAATCTGATCCAAATTTTTCTCTTCAATGTTATCACAAGTATTATTATGGCTCTCAGGAATGGATGCTTCTTTATCTTCTGTATGACTAGTGCACTCATATTCCTCACCAAGATAATCATCAAGCACAAGGCCTTGTTCAATCTAAGGATAAGCCTCCCTTTTCCTATCTTCATCATATCCTTCTAATATATGTACAAGGAACTTTACAGAAGGATCATCTGATGTAATTCTCAATTTATTAACCTTTCTCATGATTTATTTTTGTCAAGGCATACTGTTTGAAGGTATTTCTCGAAGAATGTTCACTATTCTTATTAGAAAATGTGCAGAAGACTCCCCTTCAAATCTCTCCAAGCTAAAAAATGTCTCCAAAGGATACATGTAAGAGTCCTCTTCCATATTGTGATCCGTAATATCATCCTATTCATAATGAAACATATCAAGAAACCATTGCTCAAACTCTCTCCATGATGATATACATTGTTTAGGAGTCATACTAAAAAAAAAACATACATGATCTGTCAATGATCTTACAAATAGTTTCATAATCACATCTTCTGCATAGATATGACAATCTAGAATAAATTTACAAAATTCCCACAAATGTTTTGTTGGTGATTCTGATCCATCTCCACAAAATTTTGGAACATATTTTTTTAGTTTAAGAGGAAAATGTTTCTGACAAACAAGGATGTTATTAAAACTCAACGGTCTGTATAATTCAATAATAAATTTTGGTCTTGGGTCACAAAAGTTTGATACTTTATGTGAATATATATTATGGTACATAGTGAATATCTGAATTTGTAGTAACTTCTTTCTTTATACATTAGGTTCTTTTCAATAGATTCACCACCTCTTTAAAGAGGAAAACTTTACTTATCTCCTTCTAGGTCTTCTCCCTCAGTAGAGTCACTAACTGAATTGTTTCATTAAATAGAGTCACCACCTTCTTACTAGAAGGAAAATAACTTACTATCTTTTGAGTTCTTATCTCCAATAGAGTCTTAATTGTATCACCAGAGCTTCTAGGTAATCTTCAAAATTTTCTTTCATAGACAACTCCCCAACAGATTCACCAATTTGTTGGTGCCCAAAAATCATGGATCACTTTTGGCCAACTGACAGGTATGATGTTGATGCACCACTTGATACCTCTACAATTTTGGCTTAATCAAGCCAAGGCTGGTAGGCCTGATTTCACTTTAAACTATCAAATTTTCTATGTTGCACCACTGCGTACACAAAAAAAAGTTCCTCCAAAGGTGGTGAATGATCCTTGGAGGAATGCAACAAATCTCCTAATAATATCTACTCCATAAATCTTGACTAAAATGGATTATACTAAGGACTGAAAAGTAATGCTTTTGAAATAATGATTAAATAATCTACAAACTACAAAGTATGAACCAAATGACAATCTCCAAATAATTATTAGATCAGTGCCTTCTAAAGACTTGGGCTATAGAGTCATAAAATTCTCGATCCTATGTACAATCAGAGATAGTTTTAAAAACTTTCTTTTAATAAAGTGAGACTATCACTTCACAGGCTTCCACTTGACTTATAATTCAAATTAATCTATATAGCTAATCTTATAGAATTTAACTCAAATCAAGAGACTGATAAAAACAAGAGAAGATGCGTAGATCTTTCAATTGATATTTAAACTATATATATTAATTTTGAATTATGATACTCAGGGAATTTAACACAATGAAACACTCTAGAAAATAGAATATCCGAAAGACTAATTGAAAATATATAACTTATAACCACAAATAAAAATAAGAGCACTTATCTTTATTAATGTTGAAAAAATAGCACATCAGAGTCCATGTTGTAGTTGTGATCAAATTCTATCCTATTAAAAATATTATATTGTATTGTCTTATCTCTTTAAATTATGTATATATATGTTTTTGAGTGGCTTTCACACCTCTTTAGGATGAAAAGACATAACCCTTATTACAAATTATTTTGAAAAAACAATAAACTAACTAAAAAATAACTACCTAACTTTCAGATTTGGCGTTGGCCGAAAATCCAAAACACCTCATGAAAAGCTAATATTTCTACTCGAGATAGGAAATTTGATTTCCCAAACTGGGTCATATTTAGATTTTTAAAATTTGACAATCTTTAGCCTCTGTTGACATCATCTTTGTAGCAGGTCAAAATTCCAGCATCTTTGAAACCTTCACTTACAAAATTTTGATTATTTCTATCATAGAGATTCCTTCCTCAATCCATCAAATTTTAATTAAAACTTAATATATTTTTATATCCCATTTCATGTACTACATCATGTCATCAATTATTGGGCATTGAGTTCAGGATGCTATTTTTAGAGTTCTATCACGATATAGGAATGTAAATTTTGCCAAAACTTTAGAGCTCCAATAGGCTCTTTCAGGGGACGTATGCTCCCTATGAGCATAGCGAGATTTGAGTTGTCTCTGGAGAAGCAGACCAAGTATCTACTCTTTACCTAATGTAAATTAAATATTGCATGGCTCCAGGCCCCCAAAAGTGAATACTGTTATTTCCCTCTATCAAAATTTTTATTCTGTTCATGTAACACTTTGAATCTCTTGAAAATGATATTATTTTATTCCTTATCTTTATCAACAAGAATATTTAAAAATAAAAAAATCTCAAGATTATTTATCCCCAACATCTGATCCATTGTTGTATTAGATATATCATCCTTATAGAGAATACTTATTGTTTCCACTTCATCAATGCAGTCTTTGTCTTTTGATTTATGTTTTTTCTTTGAGAAATCATCAGGTGCACTATGTTCTTTGCTAGATGGAGGATCCCTGTGCATATGATTAGTCATATAAGTATATAAACTAAGTTCTTCTTCTTGGACATTTCCTTGCACACAATGTGCCCCATTTCCATTCTCTAAATATTGTTTCTCCTCACATAAAGGTTTTGAAGGTAAATCATATTTAGGAATTATTACTTCTTTTCTATCAAGAATCTGATCAAGTGGGATACTTGGATAATTTTCATTACTTTTCATCAACATATTCTCATCATTATGCTTGGTTATCATAATCTTATCTTTAGAAGTCTGATAAAAATCTCACTCATAGGATGAATTGAATGATATCTTACCTTCTGAATGTATATTTTGAGTGTTATCAACTTCAAGATCATCATTAGGCCTACTACTTTCATCATGATGTTGATAGATTTGATTGTATCGAAAATATCCTTCACATAATGGATTTAGGAACATAGAGAACACAAATTTATCTTCCTCCACTTCCTCTTCAAATAGTGGATTCAGGAACATAGAAAATTTAGGCACACCTTCATGAGAGTTTTCATCAGGATCATCAGATGTTTCATCAATAAGACTAATATCTTCATTGACATTATTTTCTGAAACTTCCTGTTGTTCATATGTTGTATGTTGTTCTATTTTATCTCCTCTATTTGATTTTTGGAATTTATCATCTCCTTCATCTAGTACTCCCAGAATATATACTGATCCATAAACTTTCTTATCATGATGAAAATAAATTTGACTGCTCTTCTCAGCATGTTTTTGATATTCCATGTCTAACACAGCTGAAATTTCTTTGGTACTGAGAAGTTTTTCTTCCTCATCATCATGGTCATTAATACATGTTTCCATACACATCTCATCATGTATAAACTCTTCTTTAATCTGATCCCAATTTTTCTACTCCATGTCATCACAAGTATTATTATGGTTCTCAAGAATGGATGCTTCTTTATCTTCTGTATGACTAGTGCACTCATCTTCCTCACCAAGATAATCATCAAGCACAAGGCCTTGTTCAATCTGAGGATAAGCCTCCATTTTTCTATCTTCATCATCTCCTTCTAATATATGCACAAGGAACTTTATAGAAGGATCATCTGATGTAATTCTCAATTTTTTGACCTTTCTCATGATTTATTTTTGTGAAGGCATAATGTTTGAAGGTGTTTCTCGAAGAATGTTCACCGTTCTTATTAGAAAATGTGCACCAAACTCCCCTTGAAATCTCTCCAAGCTAAAAAATGCGTCCAAAGGAGACATGCAAGATTCCTCTTCCATATTGTGATCCTGAATCTCGTCCTGTTCATAATGAAACATATCAAGAAACCATTGTTCAAACTCTCTCCATGATGATATACTTTGTTTAGGTGTCATACTAAAAAGAAAGCCTGCATGATCTGTCAATAATATTACAAATAGTTTCATAATCACATCTTCTACATAGATATGACAATCTAGAATAAATTTACAAAATGCTCGCATATGTTCCGTTGGTGATTCTGATCCATCTCCACAAAATTTTGGAACATACTTTTTTAGTTTAAGAGGAAAATCTTTCCGACCACAAGGGATGTTATCAAAACTCAACGATCTATATACTTCAATAATAAATTTTTGTCTTGGGTCACAAAAGTTTGATACTTTATGTGAATATATATTCTGGTACATAGTGAATATCTGAATTTGTAGTAACTTCTTGCTTTATACATTAGGTTCTTTTCAATAGAGTCGCCACCTCTTTAAAGAGGAAAAAATTACTTATCTCCTTCTAGGTCTTCTCCCTCAGTAGAGTCACTGACTAAAATGTTTTGTTAAATAGAGTCACCACCTTCTTGCCAGAAGGAAAAAACTTACTATCTTTTGAGTTCTTATCTCTAGTGGGTTACACTTTTTTGCCTAAACGGACATTCAAGTCTACATTTTGAGAAAAACTTTCACATTCGGATGCATATTGTCGTTAAACTGTTTGAAATCAGAAGATGAAGTAAACTAGAGTCTTTTAGGATTTTCTGTCTAGATTCTAAATTTTTTTTTTTAAATTTTTTTTTTGAATTGATTTTAATGGTTTTTTTTTCTCCCTCTAAAACTGCTATGTTGCTGAAAACATCTTTTTAAAAAAGGTACAATGACTTCGTACAACATAACTTTTTTTCTAAAATAGATATCAATGTGCTTCTTTTGAATTTGGTTTTGTAACATCCATATGGAGGGCATGCAATTTTTTTGATGACATTATCATAACTATTGCATATTTTATGATTGTTTGACATAGAGTCAACCCTAATTTTGACATACCTTGACTGCGTAGCTGATAACTTGTGTATTTATCGAAATTCAATTTTTTTTTTTGATAGAAAGAAGACTCAAAACCAAAGGGCACTGTTATTTTTCAATTTTTTTTTTCTATTTTCTACTATTTTTCATTGAATGTCAAACCTAGAAGTTTATATTTGATAAAAAACCTACATCTGATACACGTCAAAATACATAGACCTAATTAATTCAAAATTTGTCAAATCTATATTCGTTAGAAAGCACGTTTAGAGTACTTGTGTGATGAAAAAGGAGGTCTCCCTATTCTTCCATTTAAGCCCCGTGCTTGAGCCCCAAAGCCATGAAAACTGCATAATGTTGTTAGCCTTTGCAGATGGCATCACTTTTGGGGGTTTTGATAGAAACTACTTGTAGACACCTAAAATTTACCAGGTGTATCTCAAACATGTCAAATTATAAATCTCAGCCAAATGCTTCAAAATTTCATCTCAATGCAAATCAAATGGACATTTATCAAATCAAAGGAACAAAATTCAAATCAATTTAAAAAATCAAATAATCATGAAATCAATAATTAAATCCAAGCCTAAAGGGATTAATCAAATTATGCAATTGATTTTTCAATTGTATAGTTCAAATCAAAAAGGATCAAATCCAACCAAATCACCCTTCCATGGCTAATTTAATTAAATGATAGAGTTATTTAATTCCTAATTCTTTGAGACAACCAACCAACTTTCCCTCCATTTTCAAACACCACAAATCTTTTGACTTAATCAAGCTTTGATCATGATCAACTCACTCTACCCCCTACCCTTGGGAAAATACTATAAATACAAGCAATTTCCTTTGTGTTTGGGATCCAAGAATTCAAGAGCAAAAGCATCCTTATTATAGGCACATTGAGGAGCATTTGAGAGCTTTTGAGAGAGTTTTAGCATTTGCATTTCATTTAGCATATCATGTTTAGGAGCATTTGCTATTTTC
>MU225021.1:1349907-1365367 GCA_018584345.1 Thuja plicata | reverse complement strand
TGATTTGATCAAGGAAATTGATATAATTGATATTGTTGATATTTGAAAGTATTGATTCAGGGATTTGATAAATTGAGAAATGGGGCCCAAAGTCTAGGCGACCATTTTAGGGTGCATACAATTCCTATGCTCAAGAGTTGAAAGTCCTATGTAAAATTGCTTAAATATTTCTGCAAATGGTTTTTTTAACAATAAACCTAGTGAGAAATGTCAAAAACTCTAAGTCCTAGGTTTGTTTATGTTCAAAAATGGCAAAAAATCCTAATATCTCAGTCGAGTTTCTATTTTCAAGTTACTTTTTTGTAACTTAAGTTCTGAGAATAAACCATGTGCTTATTATGTTAGTTGCTTAGTCTCATGAAGTGAAAAGAATATTCCATTCTATCTAGAGACTTAGCGAAAAGAATGTTTCACATTATCTCCTGATAAAAATAATATACCTTAGTGGATGTGGAGACTTAACACAGGCAGTTCATCTCAAGTAAAATTTAATGGTGGTCGGGAAGTCTATAAATAAACCCTGCAGTTTAAAATCATCTAGTGACACTGAGTTTCTACAGTCGTGAGGTCTCCTGATAAAACTTGAGTTAGATGTCAATTTCAGTATTTGTGTTTTTGGATTTTTGTGAAAGAAGTCAAGGGTTAAGTTAAGAATCATGAGACTTGGTGACAATCACAGGATGCAAAGAGATTCAATGGGAGTCGCGAGGTCGCTGTAAAAATTTGAAAAGTCAAATGAGATCTGGCGATTAAGAGACAAAGGAGAATTGAGACACGTATTCATTAGTCGCATAGTCTCTAATAAAATTTTAAAATGAGAAGTACACCTGGCGACTTGAAGATAGCAGTCGTGTAGTCTCATGAAGAATTAGGGTTTTATTTGAAGATCTGGAGACGTGGCATAGACCGTTAGATGAAGAAAAAAGTAATATCAACAGTAGTTGGGTTATATCCAGATGAAAATAATAAAGGTAAAATATAAAGTGATTAAGAGATAAAGGTATTTTTCATGTGGTCTCCAAGTAAACCATGAGTTAAAAAAAAAATTTGGCGACAATAAGGTATCACAGTCGCCAAGTCCCCAAAAGTAAACCAAAGTTAAAAATTAGTTAGTAAATGGTTCAGTCGTGGTGTCTCCAAAAGAATTTGAGTTAAGAGATTTTATCAAGTGACAAGGAGATAACTGTTGATCTAGAGATTGATCCAATGGAAGTCTGTAATGAAGACATTATATTTTTCCATTAGAATATACAAGGAAAAAAATGATAAACACAATCGGTTTATATTACACAGATAGACAGGGCACAACACTACCCGATGCCAAGGTTACCAATACTACCCAGTACAAAGCATCCTAACAAATACTATTCAGTGTTACCTGATGACAAAAAGGACAAGGGAACCCGATGACTAACCAATAGTGCAACCTAACAAAATAGAAAAGAGTGGAACCTGACAGATGAAGGGAACCCAATAATCAGTTCAAAGAAGGAACACCGACAAAATTTAAGTTCCCACCGATGATCAAGAGCCGACAGTCAGTTACATCCCGCAAAAAGTGGATCTAACTTTCCACATAAGATAAATCACTAAAGTTTAATATTTAGCTTCTTGATTTGTTTTAAATCTATTACATAAGGAGAAAGCAATTTTTTTATTAGTTTAACTATTTTAAAACATGCAAACTAAAGGATCAAGGTCAAGTTGTATACCTTGGATCTAGAGTTAACATTGTAATGTGTGATTCTAAAATAGGTCAAATACTTGTACAAATAGATTCTAAATCAATTATGAACATGTTGTTCAATGATTATTGTAGCCATTGAGAGCATCTAAGGATCAGACAAGATAATTCATGCAACAACACAGACAAAGATCAAATCAGTTGTCAAGAACAGAAAACGGGCTACCGACAAGTAGGAAAAGGTATTAATTGATCACTATAGGTGATATTCATATACTGTGAGCTTTAAAGGATCTGTAATCAGAAATTATAGATTGCATACAGTCAAGTCAAACATATTGTATACATTCTAACAAGTGGGGTACACTTAATAAATCCTTTCAAGGAAGGTGGACTTAACAGTCCTATTGTAAATCTCTTAACCAAGTGCACACTTCATTAGTGTTTCTAAAAGCTCTTAACAGAGTAGATCCTAACAGGTCTCCACATTAATATTCCTAACAGGGTAGATCATCAGAAGTGATCAATTGTAAGCCTTTATCGGCTCCCTTCCATTCTACAGATAGTGAAGTTTTGTGGGTGCCATCACGAGCGCAGCTTTTACTTCCTAACAGGAGTTTTCTGTGATATCATACCCTTTTTTATGTATCTATTACTTTCATGAATGTTTCTCTTAATTTTGCATACAATTAATTTTATTAATTAATACTACATGTATAAGAAAGAACATCAGATATGGTCTGTAATATAGTAAAGATTGATTACTAAAGATGAAAGATGAAAAGATTTAAAAGTTTTAGAGGTACAGATTCACCCCTCCCCTCTTAGTACTACTTCCAATTAATCCCAAAAATTGGTATCAGAGCCCGAGTCTCTTCTTGGAAATCTTAAAGGCTTAAGAGAAAAGATCATACAATGGAGAAGTACAAACTTGACAAAAATATTGAGAATAAAAAGCTTGAAATTCAGATGTTCTATGAACAATATAAAGAAGCTAGAATTAGTATGAGACAGCTGCTGGATGAAAGAAAGACTATGGCTTCTTGCTATAATGAGATAGATTATCAAGAGGAAGAGATTCCATATTTCTTTGAGTCTTTAGGATCAAATAAAAGAAAGGCATAAAATACATCAGAAGAAAGCATCACAAGCCTAACTCAAATCAATCTACATATGGCTGGACAAGTTAAATCTCTGCAAATTGGTCAAGAGACACAGATGGTAAGAATGATTGATGTCATGAACAATGCAAGGAAAGATGAACAATAAAGTACTCTAGATATTGATGATAAAAGAAAGATCACAGAAAAGCTACAAGAAAAGGAGTATAAGATACAAAGACTTATAGAGCATCACCATGAGGTAACTAATTAGATTATTCTTATGAGTCAAGAAGCAAATAGAATGAATGTGAAACTCATTCAAAGAATACAGATTATCTATGAGCTAAGAGAAGAGAATGAAAAACTAAAGCATGAAGCTAGAATTATACAATAGCACAATGACATTATTAAGAGAGCTAAAGAGAGTACAAGAAGGATGGATGAATTCTTGAATGCTCAAAGAAGACCCAACACCAACACTAGACTAGGGTACATGAAGGATGGAGAGTCATCAAGTGAAGGTGATCCAAAAGATTTCTACACCAATCCTAGACCAAGGAAGCTGACATGCAATCACTATGGAAAGAAAGGCCACACCTCAAATGTCTACAGGAGCAAAGAAAAAGGTATTCCTAAATCCAAATTTAGATTCATTGGACATTGTTATAATGCCAGTAAGAAAGGACATAAAGTGCATTAATGTAAATAAAAGGTGAAAGAACCAAAGAAGGAAACTAGTGCAGAAGTACAAAGGTCAAAGGAAAGATCCATGGAGTGTGTGAGGCTCATTGATGGACCATTGGGAAGAGTGGAAGACAAATGGCCTTCAAAGGTCATTGAATCATGTAATAGGAATAATCATGGTCATGTAATATTGTTTTGATCATATATTGATCTCATTGTAATCAAATCTTAAATGTAAGCCTTAATGGAAATGATAAGCCAAAAAGGTACCTAGGGGTCACTAGAAAGGGTTATGTATTGATCCTAGGTTAGGGAATGATGGAAATGATCTATAAGGGTCTATAATGATGTAATAAGGCTATTAAATTCACTAAATGATGTTGAGAGCACTAAGAGTGCAATAATTTGTAAATTGCCTATATTGGCAATAGAAGTCAAGTAAGGCTTAATTGGAGTTAGTAGGGGTAAGATGTTTCTAAAGGTTGACATTAAACCTTTTTACAAGACCTTAGAAGATATTTTAACGATGTTTTTTTGAGTTGACAACTTTTGTTGTCAACTTGACAACAAATTTCTTGCTTATGTTATAAAAATCAATTATGTGACTTTTATTAGACAATTAGTACGCAGTTAGAGTTAGTTTTTTATTGTTAAGACTATATTTGGATTGAGTCTATGTGATTGAATGGAGAGGTGGTTGAATGGATAAATTGGGTTCGAAGGAAAGCATTGTAATGTATTGAAAAATCAATAAAACTTGAATCTCTACAAATATGTCTACTTGCCACCCGTGAGAATATAGTCACTATTTGGATGTTCTAATACTTCTCATTTTGTGCATGGTTGAACAAGAAATGTAATATATTAATGGTGAGATAATTTGCACTGTTTCCATATAATTTTTGTACTTCTTGATTATGTTTTGAAGCAAAAACAATCAAGTCTATCATGACTGTTCTCAAGGTTAGTTTGTGTGAAATCAACAATCATTTTGAAGTTGCCAAGATGAGTTAGGCTCTCCCACTTTCTATAATGACCTGTATCTTCTAGGAGAGACCTATCCCTATACATTAAGTTTCTTTAGATGTTCATTTGTAGGGAAAAGTAGGAGGATGAAGTTAGAGATCTCAAATGGAGACAAAGTGTTGATTTGGGGTGCATGGTGGTTAGAACAGTCAAGGTTTGAGAGTTCTAGCCACATGAGGGATACTTTTTATGGCATGGAATGTCATAATATGTTCATATGATGGTGTTGGATCCACTAGAAGGTTCTGGAGAGAGTGGAAGTGCCCGGTTGAGAAATCCCTAGGGTAGAGTACCTAAAAAGGAGGGTTTGATAAATGGAAATATATATGAGCATGTTTGGTCAAATATGGTTGAAAATATTGTGTTTGGTAAGGTCTAGGAAGACTCTTTCAAGTCCTTGAGTCTTGGAGATGAGTAAGGATAGGAGTTGCTTCTTTAAGCAAGGGCTAATTAGGCCTAGGATGAGGGTTATTGGGTGATGGAAAGGTTCACTAGTCGAAGGGTGGAAATTAGAGTTTGACATATGTTTAATAACTCTAAAAAGGGTATTATAAAATGTAAATACCTTGTTGGGTTGTTTGGAGTGTTTGGAGAGTTTGTGAGTTATTTGCAGATTATTGTCTAGGAAGGGATACTAGACAAGCCTAGAAGGCTCTAGAAGAGTAATGGTGAAAGTTGAGTTGATTGACGTGAGTGGGAGGTTGGAACATGGTAGATAGGCCATGATAAGATGATCTATAGTGTTTGGAACAAGGTGAGAAGTATAGTTGGATATTTGGCATGGTGGAGACACTAGGTGCACTTGGTGGCCTAGGATGGTATTGATGCTTGGAGAGATTGGAATAAGGAAAATTGATAGTGAAGTCATGCGCATGGTTGTGGGATTGATTTAAAAATTTAGAGAACTCTACTATATCCTTACTAAGGTTAACTCCTTTAGTGGATTCCAAGTTTTTTTTAGAATCCTCTAGTTGATTTAGTCTCCTTAGGGTGTTAGTGGAGGGCTCTACATCAAGTGGTATCAGGGCCTAGAAAAAGGTCTGGGTTTGGAGTGAAGAAGATCTGAGATTTTGAAGACCAGGAGTCCTTTGTTGATTCTTGGAGTTGAATCATCCTCTAGGAGTGTTCCAAAGTGGTGAATCTATGTTGGATAAATCTTGGATTGAAGGAGAGTTTAAAGGTTTCTGATTGCAAGGAGATTTCATAATAGGTACAATGGTCATCATGGAAGAAAATGAGGATGCAAGGTGCATTCAAGGGTCATCCATATTCAAGACTCAATGTAAATGTAGGGGTAAGGTATGCAAGGTTGTTGTTTCTAGTGGTTTCATTACTAATATTATTTCAAATGAAATGCTTGACAACTTGAATATAGAGAGGATAGCACATACAAAACCTTATAGAGTGTATGGAATGAATAATGATTAGTGGATTGATGTCAAAGAACAAGAATATATTTCTTTTAGTATTGGTTCTTTTTTTGATACTATTCTATGTGATGTTATGCCCTTGAGTGATTGTCATGTAATCTTGGGTAGAGTATGACAAGTTGATATTAAGGCCTTGTATGATGGAAGAGAAAATACTTATGTTATCAATAAGAATGGAAAAGAGTTTGTGATGAGTTCGGTGCAGGATGATAAGATGGCATGGAGAATGTCAAGGACATGGTTAATGGGAAGAAGAGAGTTCCTAAGGTGTAAGGAACATGAAGACAATGAGAAAGTGCAGACTTGTTTGACGAAGAGTGATGGTGCTTTAGAGAAAGCAACCATCAAGAATGAAGATAAGTTATGTGTTTCATCTAGAGGAAAAGAACAAAGGTTGCAGAAGATAGGTTGCAAGGAGGAGAGTGAATCTCATGGTAGAGAGGTTCAAGGATGCAGGACATAGGTAATGAATGAGGTTTCTAATGAAGACAAAGAGGAAGAAAAGATTGATGAAGGAGGAATGATACTAGTTGGTACTATTTTATGTCCATTGAAGATTGGGAAAAAAAATTTCACAAGGACAACCAAGGAGGAGAAGGACAAGCTAGTCACCAAGGGAATAGTGAAAGGCATAGAAGGAAGGAAAAATAATGATGAGAAGTTGTAGATAGAGGTAGAGGTATCTAGCCATGAGGAATCTGAAGATGAAGACAACATAAGGATAAAGAGTCATGTGACAACCTGTCCAAAAATGTGTATGGGGACAACCTATACTTGTATGAAGGTATTGCTTTGGTTTTTGATACTAAGTATGGTTGTGTTGTAGGTGTATCCTCATGTGGTACATATTTGTAGCATGGTAGACTTGACAAGGTTGTGTCAAAGAAACATAATGGTAGTACTATGTTATATCATTTTCTTTATAATGATTTGGTCACTAGACCCAAAGAACAAGAAGAAGAAAAGAAGATGCAGAAGGAAGGTACAGGGTATACACTTCCAAAAGGTATCTGAGAACATGGAAAATTAGTGTGAACAACAAGATGCAAGCATGGCTGAGCATGGAAAAGAACAAGGTATAGTCACAAGGAATTCAAGAAGACAAGAAAGCATGGAGTATGCAGAGACAAAGTACAAGTGTGCAAGAGACATGAGAAGACATGGAGATTCAGTTGGCAAAGTTTGTTTTTCAGAGCATTTCAAGTTGAATTGGAACAAATTAAAAGTTACGGAGTATGGTGGAGGAGTACCAAGGTCAAAGGAAATATCCATGGAGTACACCAGGGTCACTGATGGACCCTTGGGAGGAATGGAAGACAAATGGCCTTCAAAGGTCATTGAATCATGTAATATTAATAATCATGCTCATGTAATATTGTTTTGATCAAATACTGATCTCATTGTAATCAAGTCTTAAATGTAAGCCTTAATGGCAATGATAAGCCTAAAAGGTACCTAGGGGTAACTAGGAAGGGTTATGTATTGATCCTCAGTTAAGGGATAATGGAAATGACCTATAAGGATCTATAATGATGTAATAAGGCTATTAAAGCCACTAAATGATGTTGAGAGAAGTAAGAGTGCAGTAATTTGTAAATTGCCTATATTGGCAATATAAGACAAATAAACCTTAATTGGAGTTAGTTAGGGTTATTAGGGGTAATAGTTTTCTAAATTTTGACATTAAAAATTTTTAGAAGACCTTATAAGATCATTGAATGATGTGTTTTCGAGTTGACAACTTTTATTGTCAACTTGATACCAAATTTCTTGCTTATGTTATAATAGTCGGTTATGTGACTATTATTAGACAGTTGGTATGCAGTTAGAGTAAGTTTTTGATGATTAAGAGTCTATTTTGGTTGAATACATGTGAGAGGATGGAGAGGTTTTTGAATGGAGTATTTGGGGTCAAAGGAAAGAATTGTAATGTATTGACAAATCAACAAAACTCGAATATCTACAAATCTGTCTACTTGCCACTCGTGAGAATACAGTCACTTTTTGGATGTTCTAATAATTCCTATTTTGTGAATCATTGAAAAAGAAATGTAATATTTTAATGGTGGGATAAGTTAATTTGTTTCCATATAATTTTTGGACTTCTTGATTAAGTTTTAAAGTAAAAACAATAATGTCTATCCCAACTGTTCTCAGGGGTAGTTTGTGTGAAATCAACATTCATTTTGAAGTTGCCAAGATGAGTTAGGCTCTCCCACTTTCTATGCTGATCTATATCCTATGGGAGAGACCTATCCCTGTACATTAAGTTTCTTTAGATGTTCATTTTTAGGGACAATTAGGAGTATGAAGTTAGAGGTCTCTAATGGAGACAAAGTGTTGATTTAGGGTGCATGGTGGTTGGACCAGTCAAGTTCTAATCTGAGTTCTAGCCAAATGAGGGCTACTTTTTATGGTATGGAGTGTCATAATATGTTCATATTATGGTTTTTGATCCAATGGAATGATTTGGGGGTGATTTGAAGTTCCCGGTTGAGAAAGCCCTAGGGTATAGTACCTAAAAAGGAGGTTTTGATAAATGGGAGTATAGATGAGCATGTCTGGTAAAATAAAGTTGAAAATATTGTGTTTGGGAAGGTATAGAAAGAATTTTTGAAGTCCTTTAGTTTTGGGGATGAGCAAGGATAGGATTTTCCTCTTTAAGCAAGGGCTAATTAGGCCTAGGATGAGTGTTATAGGGTGATGGAAAGGTTCACCAGCCAAAGGGTGGAAATCTAACTTTGACATATATTTAATAAATCTATAAAGGATATTAGAAAATTTAAATACCTTGTTGGGTTGTTTGGAGATTTTGTGAGTTATTTTCATATCACTTTCTAGGAAGGGATACTAGACAGGCCTAGAAGGCTCAAGAAGAGTAATGGTGAAAGTTGAGTTGATTGGAGTGAGTGGCAGGTTCGAACATGGTAGATAGACTATGATAAGATGATCTATGGTGTTGGGAACAAGGTGAGAGGTCTATTTGGAAATTTGGCATGGTGGAGGCACTAGGTGGCCTAGGATGGTATTGGTGCTTGGGGAGATTGGAATAAGGAAAAGTGATAGTGAAATCATGCACATGGTTGTGGGAGTGATTTAGAAAGTTAGAGAACTCTACTATATCCTTGAGTAAGGTTAACTCCTTGAGTGGATTCCAAGTTGTTTATAGAATCCTCGAGTTGAGTTAGTCTCCTTAGGGTGATAGTGGAGGGCTCTGCATCAGAAACCTATATGGAAAATTATTGTCCCACCTAAAAAATGCATGGGCACACATCTCTTGAATGTAGGAAGAAGAAAATTGAAACATGGAAACACAAAAATGAAGAAAATTCATATAAACTGAGAAGAGTCGGTAATTCATATGTTTGGGACTACAATACATGGATAAACTACACATGTCGTAGATATGGTCACATTGTTACAAAATGCATGACAACCTAGACTAAAAGGTCTAGAGGATGGACCAACCTAGGAATGGTATGCTTACACTGTTATAAGGTTGGACATCTAAAGAAGGACTGCAGAGACTGAATAACAAAAACCACCACTTTTGCAAATGGTAACACCATTGAAGACATCAAGAAAATGAGAAAGAAAATGTGGAGGAAAGCTTCAACCACTGAAGATGCTGGACCAATCAATGCAGTAGGTGACACCTAATCCCATGGATCTAGTAACATCACGACCCATGCCTAAAAGATGAACAGGTAAGTATGAAACTACACTACACCAAGTCATATTTTGCATCAGTTCCATTATACAAATTGAAACATAGTCAAAATTTGCATGAATAAAGATGCATATTATGTTACTTGTTACAATTCTGAGAAATAAACCCTGCCAGGAAACACATACCAAAAATCATCATTGAATATAAAGGATGAGTTGTCTACACTTTCCATGAATTGTCAGTCAACACATAAAAAGGCTAAGTCACTATTGTAACCTGACAACCGTTGGCAAGGAAGAAAAGTTATAAAGTTTTCTTGACACAACACTGATATCTGTCGGTGAAAGTAACAATCTTAACAACCATCCCAAGAATCCTATCAACACCAAGAATGTTATTTGAAATTCTTCCCGATGAACTCCATCTTCATGACATGATGAGTTGTTAAGAATTTATGACCGACTTAGGGAAAAATTCTATAAATAATTGACGAGAGAAATTCATTCTGCACATGCAATTTGAGTAGAAAGAGTAGAGTGAAAATAGAGTGATAAGAGAGAATTTAGCAGAGCGACCTCGACTTGATCCAATGCACTCCAAAAGGATCACTCACCAGCCACACAGATTGAAGTAAGTACCGAACGCACACCCTAAATTTGAAACATAATGGCAACCACTTCAAGAACAGTAAAATTGAAGAATGATAAGAAGAATGTCATTAATTTGATAAAGAACAACACCTGTGTGGAACCTAAGTGCAATATATGCCTAGAGATTACATCACAACCCAATGAAACTAGCACATTTTTGAAAATTCCACCTAGGGTTTTCTGATAGAAGACCTAAAGTCCTACATTCACTGTAAGCTCGCTGAATAGGTGATCTAGAGATAGATCAAGTTTACAAGAATCTGTGTGATGGACAAGGGAAACTGAAGGAAGAGAAAAAACAACTACAGGTAAAAGGGATAACAAATGCCCTATATTTCCTAAGGGTTTTCAAAACTGACTATATTAAGTTAGTTCTAAGCAAAATGCATGACTAGAAGTTATGGTTGGATGAAGCTAAGAAGATCACAAAGGATGTGTTACATGTTATAAATGGTTACACCATAACCTACAAACCTAATGCACACAAGCATCTCTCCTAGTCAAAAGTTAAAAAACTCAGCAATGTTGTGTGGGATAATAGAGGACTCAAGGTGAACACCATCACCGATGAGGAACTGAGGTTCAGTGTATGTGTAATAGGTTACAAAATCTCCCAAGCAATAAGGCTAAACAAAATAGCATCAATAGCAGTAAGAAAAAATTACAAAATTGTCACAAAGGGAATACATATGGATCTATGTGAGATCCTATTAAAGCAACTTGATGAGAATATGACAACAATTAGGTTTGTAAAGACAAACACATGTAACTTCGGTTCACTTATAATGTGTATATTTTTCTATTTTCAAGAACATTTTCCTTCAGTTGGAAAAGTGAAATGGGACACTACCAAGCTAGTCACATTCTAGATTAGTGACCTTATCAATTTATTAGGTTACAAATTTGATTCAGTGATGACTGAATACTTCCTTGACTTCAAGGAAAAGATGATGGAAAGAGTGAGGATCCCTAAATAGCTTATTGAGAAGAAAAGGGATGGAATATATTTCATGGTGGATTCAGATTTCACTCACATTAAACCAATTGTACTAAGGATATCCTGGTTAGCACCTCTTGACTATGAGATTAACATAGATCAAGCAACAAATGCAATTGATGCATTATTGAATGAACCACTTGATAGTAAACAACTAAGATTTGGCACATATGAAGAGGCCAAGTCTAAGATAAAATTTGGCCTAGTAATTAAGAAGATTGTCAACAAGAACAATAAGATGGTTAAGAATCTTGAAAACATGTTGTTGGTAAATGAGGAGGAGAGAGAACAAACAGAGGAAACTGAGGAATAGGATACCATTGTTGAAGATAAATATGAGCAAGAATCAAATTCTGAGGCCACTAAGTCTGATGTGCCTCCACCTCCTACCAAGAAACCTAGGACCACAGTGGCTCAGAGGACAAGGATCCAAATAGTAAAATCCACTACACCTCTCAAGAAAGGTCAAGTGTGGACCTATAAGAGGAAGAAACAAATAGAGAAAAAAACTATGAAACAAACACCTACCAAAAGGAGGAAAAGACTGTTCAAGACCAAAGCTGACATAGAAGATTCAAAAGAGGATGAGCCTGATGTAGAGAAGAAAAGATCAACCCCTAGAACAATGGATGAAATTTTTGATTCAAATGCTACAATTGATACAATGAATGATAGAAAAATCAGTCAATGGTCAGAGCTGGTGCCAGAGGACCAACATAAAATACAAGATGCAATAATCAGGGCAATGGTCAAGTACAAATATGTACCAGTTGAATTTGTTCACAAAATACCCAAAGAAATGGGTGAAAATATTTCACAACAATGGTCATATGCTTTACACACAGAAAAGGAAGCAAGGGAGAGGGTACTTGTCACACTCATGCCTCCTGAAAGAAAATATGGAAGAGATAAAATAATTAATAAAAAAAAAATCTATTAAATTTGTGGCAAAGATTAGAGCTTACAAAGTGCTACAAGATAAATTTATTGAGCTAGATAGCATGACAGATGCTAAATGGAGACAAATCCTATATCTACCTGCAGAATCAAGAAGTTGTGAGAATCAATTACTTCTCACCAACACACCTCATGTAGAGGAGCAGAAAGATAAACCAAGTCCTAAGCACATTTCTTTGGATAGTGTGGATAATAATGAGCCAATTGACTTAGAAAAATCCATGGATGATCTTGAAATTCATGAACTTACTCATTATGACTCTGATAAAGATCCATAGAAAGAAGATGGTGTAATATTGATATCTCTTAAGGATCAAAATAGGCAACAAGAATTGGAGACACAAGGAAATAAGAACATGGATGTTGCTGATGAAATATGGCCAGACACTTTTCATTATTGACATCACAGAAATAGACCATGTAGATCAAATACAAAAGGATGAAGATGTCACTACTCTACAAGTTTAAATTGACGAGCATGACACAACTCTAGATGCAACACACGCTAGCACACAAAATAATATGCTAGTATTGATGAAGGCCATTAATCTGCTACAAGGAAATGAAAAATTAAATGTAGGAGATACAAGAATACCCAAAGACAAGGGTGATGCAGAGACAAAGGATACCACAGATGAATCAAAGAATACAACTAGAGATCAAGCTGCAACCAATGATTAGAAAGACAAGTCTACTAATCAGAATAAAGAAGATGCACAAAAAGTAGAAGTGGACAAGCTGAAGGAAAAGATTTAAGAGAAAAAGATAGATGATTCTCAAAATAAAATAGAAGAGAAATCTGCTAGACCACACAAGGTTGATGGAGAGACATCTTCACCTAATTGATAGGTGAACCCTGAGCAGAAGGCACAAGAGGTTTCATCTTCAAATCCTTCACTGAGTGCCTCATAGAAAACAAATGAACTTGCAATGGTAGTTCATACATCGTCCTCTACTCAAATGTCAAGGAAGAAGAAGAGAAAGAATAAGAATCCAGTTACTTTGGATGAACTAATTGAGATTCCAGTATCTGATTCTAGAACATTGGATCTTTGTGAGTTAACAAAGTTGTATTCCGGGTTTTTCCTTCTTTTTCCTCGGTTATGTGGTCTTCCCTCTCTAGGTTTTCATGTTTTCATGTCTTTCAGCCTAAAACCTGTGAAAATATTCATAAATCTTAAACCCTAGCTCTCGTTCAATGTTCAAAATTGAAGAAAAACCCTTGGACATTGAATCGCTTATGTTTCTCAGTTAATTTTTGTTCCACTTAAGTCATGATCTTTATTGCAATCACTTAGTCGCACAACTTAAAGCAGCATATTCCTTTTTATATCCGACTTAGCGATTAGTCTATGTCGCGTAGTCTCATGTAAGAACCGAATATTCCCTGATCTTTCCCAGACTTCACGATTCACTTTGTGTCGCGTAATCACTAAATCATTTGAACAAAGTAGTAATATGTTAGTGGGCCCACAGATCAGTCGAGTGATCATGAGAAATTTTATGTAGTTAAGGAAGTATCACGAGACACTGCGATTACCTTTTGTCGCATAATCGCTAAATGAGTTTAATGAGAAGTATGATGCAAAGCCTTCAGTCGCGCAGTCTCTAGAAAAGAGGCTGGTTAAGTTGAAACTGCCGAGACTTGGTGACTAACCTGTGACGATTTGTAATGAAGCACAGTTGGGTTGTCGCCAGATAACCCAGGTTTCAAATTAGATTGAGACATCTGTCAAAAGGTGAGTGGATTCCATAACGATCGCTTAAAAGTATAAGTGTGTTCAGCGACTACGAGAATACTTAAGGGCAACTGTTAGTCGTAGGGTCTTAGAATGTTTTAAAGGTATGATAAGTCATTTGGAAATTAAGCAACAGCTATCAGATGAAACTATGAAAAAATCTTACGGTGGTCGCCAAGTCTGACAATAAAAGACCCTAAGGAGAAAAGTCCTCACGACTCAGTAGCTAAGGGTATGTCAGGTAGTCGGGAGATGAAGTCTTTTGGCATTCAGTATTTGCATTTGGTGATCAGGCGACTAAGGGTTGTCACGCAGTCTGGAAGGAGAAAGCTAACATTGGGCGACTAAGAAATAACTGCGAGAGATAACACTAACTATTAGTCGCATGGTCTGAGAAAAGAATGTGGGTTAGTGATAACCACTGGCACTTAGATTTGCTTTGTGTCGCATGATTGCCAAATATTGACTATGGTTAGTAAAGGTAAGGAAGTTGCATAGTCACTATGTCTCTGGATAAACCATGGGTTAGGGATGGGGATCAGCGATAGAGAAAATGAATGTAGTCACATTGTCGCTTAATGCTGATTTTCGTGAAATGGCACCAGTCTTAAATATGTCAGTATGTATTATTCGGCGGCCAATTAGATCTCTAGATTTTGATTACTGTGCAGAAAAAGGGTAGCTAAGATGTATGACAGAGGGCCAATCCTAGGGTGACATGTCAGCTCATTCAAATTTTATAAGGTTTAGCCGAGGATTCATTTTTACAAATTTGATTTTCCTGTCACACTCAGGAAACTACGGCTAGGTTTTCAATTATGTTCACAGTATGTGGAATTTAAGACAGAATTGATGTTGTGAGAATCATGAGCTATGTACCTTGAACGGTTACTATAAGGAGATGATTTCTTGTTCATGTACATTCACCTTGCTTTCAGAGTTTCTAAGTTTAAGAAGTTTAGTTTCCAAAACAGAGTAAATTCAAAGGTTTACAGTGTTTTCTGTGATTCTAAGAGTTCATTGTTTCAAAAATTGTGTGCAAGACAGTCTTTGAGTCTCTGTGATAAATTTGTTTCAATACCGGTGATGAAGAGGAGAATTCAAACACCGAAAACATGAGTAGAGTAGTGAGTGTAGCTTCGACCAGCGGAGAAAGTGAGAGGGTGGAGGATGAAGCAAAGGGAAAAGTGAACTATTCAGAAGAATTCCTTCGTCTCCTTCCTGGTTCGACACAAAACAAGAAGGTTAATGCTAATGTCCTCATAGATGAATATAAATATATTTGTGATGTTGTGACTCTAGGGACAACATGTTTTTCTCTCTTCAATTATTTTTATAAGAATTCTGATAAGCCCATTCCAGTATCAAACCCTTGGACCTCTGGTTTAGCCAAGTTACTTGTTCCTGATGTCTTCCTAGATGTAGACTTGTTCTTAGACCTAGCCAATCACTATGATGTTTTATCTAAGACCATCAGGAGGGATGATGGCACTGCCCTATTAATTTTGAATAGAAATTCA
>MU225021.1:1265203-1310408 GCA_018584345.1 Thuja plicata | reverse complement strand
TCCAAAAATAAGTCAACATCCAGGAACACATCAGGCACTAATAATCTACCCAGACCAGATGTCCAAGGGTTTGAAACAGGGATAGGTTTATCTGAATTTTTGTAAAAGTATGTAAAGAGAGAATAACCTGTTGTTCCTGGGGTCGCAGCATCTCTGATGTTCATGAAGTCATCTTTAAACACTCCTGCATCTATCTTCCTGTTCTATGTTGAACCTGGCAGCAGCTGGAGAAACTCGTCTGAATAGCTAGGTTTTCCTTTTTGCTCTTCTCCACTACCTCCGCTTGTAGAAGAAATGCTCACAGCTCTACTCATCTTTGTGATAGCTTAAAATTCCTTGATACTGAAACAAATCAATTCCCTATTATCAACTATCTGTTCTGAACACAATTCTCTGTAACTCTTAGAAGTTTCTTATCACCTTTGAAAATACTGCACTTTCTCTGAATATCACTTTTCACAGAAAATAATCAACTTAGCTTTGAAATCTGAAAGCACGGTGAACAAGAATGAAAGCACAATCCTCTATTTATAGGCATTTTGATTCAGATTACATGGCTCATAATTCAGAAACGTCAATTTTTCTATTAAGTTACCCTACCGTGAGCTTTCAAAAACCTAGCCCTAGTTGCACGAAGTTGATAGAAAATTGAATTTGAAATTATGAATCTTTGGCGCAATCATCAAACATTTAAGAGAGCTGACATGGCATCCTCTTATTTGTCCTCTATCATACATCTCAGCTACCTTTTGTGCACAGTAATCAAAATTCATGTATCTGATTGGCCGCCGAGAGATCCATTCTGTCATGTCATCTACTTGGCGCCGCATTTTAGATCTCAAGATCTGGCGACCTCGCGACTACAGGAAGTCTCTTTGTCGTGAGAACTTTTCCTTTACCATGGTTTGATGTGCAGACTTGGCGACAAAGCACATTCTCTACCTTGGCTGACCCAAGTCCATCTGGCGATCAGGCGACACAAGTAAAAATCTAAGTCGTGTGGGGTTAACACTAACTCATCCTCTTTCTCCAGACTTGGCAACAAACCGTTCATCATTAATCTTTATAATTATCGCTAAGTCACTAGATACTCTTGTTCTTTCTTAAGACTACATGAAAACCCTAGTCGCTGAGTTGGGTGACAACTTAAACTTGATCTTATCATTAAAAAAGTACCCTTTCTCTGTTTATGGCGACTTTGCGACATACCTTAATCGCCAAGTCGGGAGGACTTTCTTCCTGGGACACTTTTTTCTCCAGATAACGCTACCACCGTCAGATCTCTTTATTCTTTCATCGAACGGCAGGTGCATGATCACTTAATATTTCTTCATGCCCTTAAATCATCTGGAGACCTTGCGACTGAAGGCAAGCATACCTTAGTCTCTTTATTGCTTGATCCATTTTCTCGTTCTAGCGACCTCCTGACAACCATTCTCATTATGACAGATGTCATCTATTCTTTTGTCCACCCAATGCATACTGGAAAGCTGAGTCATTACTCCTGTTCTGGCGACATCCCGACTGAGGGAAATCACTAACATTAAACAGTTAGTCATGGAATCGGGACTGTTATCCCTTAACTGCCACCTTATCACGAGACCACGCGACTGAAGAAATACTTAACTGTTTGTCATGACCTGATCTAGCGATCATGCGACATGAAGTGAATCGCGAATTCTGATGACATTTCTTTGACCTTTTGACTTCTCTTGCAATCACCTGACTGATAATATATCACTAAGTCTTAAGAAGCAGAAGGAATATTCCATTTTGTAACGAGACTACACGACACAAGACAAAAGCGAAGTCGGGAGAGGATTTAGCATATTCTTTCTGGGTAACGCGATCAGGCGACCCAACTTAAGGCACATGTATTGAGTGACTTTGAAAAAGTAATGATGAAATATAAGACATGGCCTAGGGTTTTAAAATGCATCATTTTAACACTTGGATACTAGGGTTTTTCAGGGTTTATGCAATTTTGACAAGGTTTAAGTATGAAGACCTAAAAATTTTCAAAGGGCAGGACAAAGAACAAGGCAAAGTAGCAAAAATAGGAAATACAACCAATATTCCCTAACCAGAAGTGATAGCCAAAGGTTTATCCATTACAAAACTTAACAAAAATAGCATAAGGGGGAAAATATCTAAGATTCATTTTCCTTCCCCTTATCTACTTTCACACTATAGGAAATTACAGCAGTGATGACTTGGATGAGTTCTTCATGTCTGTTGATGTGGACATTGGTGTAATGGATGAGCCATTTAGAATTTTCTTTGGCTAGAGTCTTGATTACTTCTGTCCGCTCTTTCAGTTCCTCCATAGCTCTAAAGATGCATCCACTTAATTGCTGGAGCTCTGGCAGGTTGTCTAGATGAGACGAAGACTGCTCCGCTAAATTGTGCAGATAATATGTGAATGAATTCTGCATGTTGACTACTCCAACTATCACTTTGCCTTGACTTCTGGTTTGCGATTCTGCATGAAGTCCTAAGAGGAGTTTAAAATCTTTAATTTTTTCCTCTTGCACTTTAACATCTATTTGTTGTAGTCTGGTCTCAGTCTGAATCATCATCTCAATTTTGAACTCTAGACTTTGGAGCCATTCGATCAAGGGCTCATCACCCTTCTGTAGGATCTTAGATTTTAGGGCCTCCTCAATCTTCATCTTTACTGCCACATGCAACATGACTATGCATTCTTTGCATCTTACTCTTTCTGCAGTGGGAGTCTGTAAATTCTTCTCAATGTTTCTCTTCTCTATTTCTAGCCTTAGAAGAGTGTTTCCTAATTGTTCAATGATTGCTAGGCCTTCTGACTTGAGCCTCTGAATCCTCCTTTTACCAATATGCCCATAATGTCAATCTTCTTGCAACTTAGCCAGAATGGCTTGGTTGTCAGCTGCACTAAGGTCAAAGGAAGTTTGGGTGCTGGGAGCACTCGCAATAGGAGTGAGGAGCTGTCTGATGAAGTCAGTTAGCTGGGCCACTTCTGCATTAAATTATATTTTGGAATTCTTGAGATCTTCAAGCTCTTCCTCTATCACTATGTTAGTAGACTTCCTTCAGTCTACCTTAGTATCATGTCAAGCCAATCCCATATCAAATGACTATAATTGAAAATCTAAGGCCGCCAAATCTTTGAGTCTCCCCTCTTTAGTTGGCTTGGCTACTTCCATGGTGAAATGCCCTATTTCAGGATCACAACCCAGAGTAGACATTGTCTTCACACTCTTCTTCTTTCTTGTGGTAGCCTTGGGTTGAAAGGCCCATGATAGAGTGTCTTTGCTGGGAATTGCTTCTCCCACTCTCTTCCTTTTGCACTCTAGAGTGTTTGCTATCCATGACTCTGCGTTGGTAACTTTATTGGCAGAGACCAAATCTTTGATGAACAACATCCTTATGAGTGGAGGAGTAGCTTTAGGGCGGGAAGCAAATGGATTCAGCAAAGTGGGTGAGGAGGAGACTAATTTTACAATTTGAGCAACCTCTTGTTGGTCCCCACCCCTCTTATCTGATTCTATAGCATAAGTACTAGGGATATCTTCTCCTACTTCAACTATGATAGGGGATGTTCACTTGGGAGTTTCTTGGGTCAAGGTCATGGCCAAAGTATCCCCAAAAATAGCACTAATCAACTGTTCAAACTTAGTAGCTTTAGAAATCTTGGCTATAGACTTAATTTGGTCTGTCGGGACTGCTTCTTCAGTGACTCAAATATTTGGAAGAGGACCCTCTCCATAGGTCTTCTCTGAGAGAGAAGTTTTATCAGGAGATTCATCACCTCCTCCCAATGGTTGAATTGATCCTTTTGCAACTATAGAGATTGTTGCTGATGAAGTGGTTGCAACACCAGAAGTTTCCTTTGCTCGAGTTCACTGAGTGGGAGGCTTCCTTTCTGACCTCTTCCTTTGGCCTGCAGTCTACTCAACCCATTGAACTATTCTTTTGTAAATCCCCCCCATCAGAGCTTGCAAGTCACTTACTGCTTGGTCTAGCATAGGCTCTAAGCTGATAGGGATGGAATTTATCTCTTCCAAGTATGTGTCATCGTACATATGATTGCCATCATCTTCTAGCCCTTCTACTGCAATGTTAACATCAAAATTTTTGATCTATTCAATGGTTAATCGAGCATAGAATCTTTCGCTACTCTCCAAGTCATCTTTGCAATTGGCCCGATAGTCCTCAATATCAAGTACATGGTGAATGGCCTGACTCATCTATAAGACATCTCTAGCATAATTAACTGGATCATATTGCGGCCTTAGAACATCATATGTTTCCAGAGAGAACTTCTTCAAGAATCTTTTAAGAACATTCTTCGCCGCTAACTAGGACGCACAATTGTAAGCTCTGATGGTCATTGAGAAATCGTAGCCTTTCTTCTTTGCCTCTGAATAGATCAAGTTCACCTGGAGTTCTTTCCTTATTACCTCAATCAGCACGATCATGTCAGTAGGGTATTTGGGCAGCTTCAAAGGAAATTCATCGAAACCTGCAAGATGAAGATATGAGAAATCTCTAAACTGAATAAAATAGCATCCAAATTGGTTTATAAAAGCGATGGATTCAGAAGAAAATCCCCTTTTCGGACAACCTTGTAGCTCCCTACACAGTCTCACTATCAAGGCATCATTAACTATGAGATAATCAACATAACTATTTTGTAGTTGCAAAGAAGGGAAAAAGTCATAGCTTTTTACATCATCTGGGAATTCCTCTAACCTAGGAAGCCTAGGCAAGATTTGAATCGTAACTAAAATATACAAGAGGACCGAAGACATGTAGAATTCATTCTAGAACTTGGCCCTATTGAGGGTGTCCAAGAGATTCTCACTCACCATAAGGGCCCAATCAATGAAATGATGCTGGGAGCAGATTATCTGAACTAGGAAGAAATGTTGTTCAACAAAATTAAGAGTTTCGCTCTCACCTTTAATCCTGTGAAGCAGTACCAGGATATCCATGATTTTTGGCTTCATATTTTTACTGAATAATGTTTTGGGCTACTTTCCCTTGGTGCTCTTGGGTTCTTTAAACCATGACTTCATGATCTCTCTCTTCCATACTGGTCTCTTCACTGAGTATTTAGAGACCGCCTGACTATAAGTCATTTTAGAGTATTCCACTTGCTCTGGAATACGGAGGGAATTCTGGACAGAATCTCTATCAATAGAGAGGAGCACCATGTTTTTAGGTAGAAGAATTTTCTTGGTGTCTAGGTTGTATCGAGCTATACATTCCTGAACCAATTCAGGAGCTTGAATCGCTACAGGAAAATTGGTGGCTTCGACTAACCCGCTCTCCTTAAGCTTTTCTCTGATAGGATGCATTTTCTCTACTCTCAATCTATTTTGGAAGTTTTTTATATCAAATAACTCTAGTGAAGTATCTAAAATTTTATGGTCATCAGAGATAATGTCGTTCATTCCGTTAAATCCCACAAATCTAGAAGCCATGTGAGTGTGATTCAACCTAGGGATTCAAATTTCTCTTCAGGATACAGAGTCAATGAGCAACTGGTCTTAGTAACTTTGAATTCAAACAACTTGGTGAACAATGGTGGTTCAAGTTCAAAATATCCAACTGATTTTATACTTTTTGAATTCTTACCATTTAACGCCTGACTTCCCACACCACATGAATGAAAAGACCTCTACATTAATGAACAAGTCTGGTACAAAGTAAAACGGATTTATTTAAATTAATTACTTTTCTTTACATGCCATTAGAAATCTCTTTTCACTTTAGTAATCATAATAGTAACTTTCTTTAAGCGGGGGAAAATTACTTTTTCGCTTATCCTTTGGGCGGAGAAATACTTTTGTAGTGCTCTCTGTCAGAAAATCTGCTGAAGGAGAATTTTGGCCTATAGGGGTGCCAAAATGATATATATTGATTCCATTGGCCTTTTTATATGCCGGATATCTTATGGGATGGATTATTCTTCAAAATTTCTTCACCTTGATAGTTTGGCAGAAAATGCATCTCGTGAGTCGAAACCCGCTTGTAGGAGCAGGGGAGAAGCCATTTTCTGCTTTTCCACATATGAGCTAATTCCATGAATTTTTCTTCTCTTGATCATTTCTTTTGTTTCCCATAGGTTTGATATGAGTTCTCAAAGCTTTCTTGTTCCTGACTTCCTCATTTTCTATCTTTATTTACCTTTGATATTCTTAAGTCTGTCAATCACGAAAAATGCACTCCATAGGTGGTTTTCTGCCATGAAGAAGCTAATTTTTTTTTTCCTGCCAATGCTGCAACCTGAAGATATGAGACAAAATATTTCATCTATATGTGATTTTGAGGTTAGAATCTTTCAAACCATGACCTTTACCAGATTGGGAACTTAACCTATCTGATAAGAACATGATTTCAGACCCAGAATTCACCCAGCTTAGGAAGGAGAAGTCAAGTTAGGGAAATCCAATAAAGGCCTTCTATCCTAAGGGGATTTCTAGACTTAGACTCTGGACTCACATGAAACTTCCAAGATTACTACTACACATTAAACGTCCATTTTTGTCTTGAGGTATAAAGACCAAAAGTGGGGCAAAAGCTGGCTTTGTCTAGGGACTTGGACATTCACATGTCTAAGCAAGGAACTCAAATCTCTGGTTTCACAAAGTTCACCAAAAGGTGGCTCACAACAAAACTAAAGCAAGATGCAGAAAGGAAAGCAGAAAGGAAACCTAACTAGGAAAAAAAAAAAAGGAACTAAACGTAACTATTGTACAACATAGGGGTTACCTGCTTTCAATTTAGATCTGATAAAGCTTCAAATCCTGACAATTATACATCAGGGGTAGTGCCTCACCATCTAGATAAATAAATTTTAAATAATTTTTATCAAATTCCTGATGGATTTTGAAAGGTCCTTTCCATAGTGTTTCAAATTTCCCATGCATGCCTTTGGGTGCCCTGTGCTTGTCCCACAATTGCACCATGTCTCCCTTCATAAATTTCCAGGGCCTGCTCTTTTTATCAAACATGTTCTTCACATGCATCTGATGATGTGTGATATGATCAACCATTTTCTCCCTTTCTTCTTCCAATTTTCTCAAGTACATGATCCTCTTCTCTAGACCATCTTCATATATGCCATCTTCCACTATTGTTCTTAGTTTGCAAGTTGTTAATTCCAATGGCAAGGGAAGACTAGCTTCTACCCTACAGATGAGTTCAAAAGGAGATACACCAATGGCTCTTTTGGGGGTCACTCTATCTGCCCAAAGGGCTTCATAGATCTTTTTATGCCAACTTCTCTGGTTTTCTACCACGAGCTTTTTCATGATGTTTACCAAATTTTTGTTGCTAGACTCCACTTGGCCTTTCCCTTGAGGGAAATAATCAGAAGAATGGTTGATCATGATCCATAAACAACTTAATAGGTACCCCAAATCTTACCAGAATATTTTCTTTGATAAAATCACATACTACCTCTAAAGTAGTTCTTTTGGTTGCCTTGACTTCCACCCATTTTGTGAAGTAGTATGTTGCAGTAATTATGTAAGTATGACTTATGCTAGATGTAGGACTTATAGGACCGATAAAATAAAGTCCCCACTACTGGAATGGACCTTCAATTATCACTGGTATTAGGGGCAACACTACTAACTGTGGCTTCCCGGTAAACATCTTGCATTTTTTGCATCTTTCCACCCACTGGTATGCATCTTTAAACATTCTTGGCCAGTAATAACATTGTCTCAAAATATTGAATGCAGTGACTAATGAGGAGAAGTGTCATCCATAGGCTTCATCATGAAAAACCTTTAACAACTTTTCTTGTTGTTGTTTGTCGACACATCAAAAGAATGTTCCATCTATAGATCTTTTATATAGTCTATCCTCCCAGATTACATATTTAGAAGCCTTTAGTTTTAGGTCTCTCCTTTTCTTTGAAGTTAATCCTTCAGGACATTCACTATAGGTCAAGAAATACACAATGTTTTCAAACCATGGGTCTTGCATACTTACCGCCAAAACCAATTGTGTGGCTTTTGGGTCTTTATCTGCTTGATTTTCTGCCATTGCCTTGCACAAGGCATTCCCTTTTACCAACTTGGTGGGCTTGATCTCTATGTCATATTCTTGGGTTTTAGCTACCCATGCCCCTTGGTTATTACACCCCACATCTTGTTGAGTCAAACCAATCTTCACTGTGATATCATGCACATACACAAGAGAGTGGGAATGTAGGATATAAAACCTAAAACTCTTAAGATCCTTTATCACTGCAAAAACATGCTTTTCAGTCTGAGAATATCTCAGCTCACAGTTATTTATAGGTGTACTCATAAAAGTGATGGGGGATTGAATTCCCTCTTCGTTTTCTTGCATTAGAATGGATGAAAAAGTATGTTCAGAAGAATAACAGTAGATTAGAAAATATTTCTTGTAATCTGGGTGACATAACACTAGAGCGTTAGCTATGGCATTCTTGATGCTTTTGAAAGCTTTCTTACCAAGGTCATTCCACTTGAAATTCACATTCCCCTTCATCATATCAACAATGTGTTTAGTAATTTTTGAGAAATCAGGGACAAATCTCCTGAGGAAGTTAACTTGATCAAAAAATGACATCACTCCAGTTTTATTCACCGGTAAACTCAGTTGCTGAATAGCTCTCACCCTTTTGAGATCGGTCTTTATACCTTCTTGGGAGAAAATATGACCCAATAGTTTTCCTTCAGTTACGCAAAACACTGATTTCTTGGGACTTAATGAAATCCCATCCTCCCGGCACCTTTGCAATGCTCTTCTTAGATCATTTATATGATCTGCTCTCTTTTTATAGAACACAGTAAGATCATCCAGATACATACCAATGATTTTTTTCTTCATATCACTACAAGAAAGATCCATACCTCTCAAAAAAGTAGCTCCAGCATTGATCAATCTGAATGGTATCCTGTGATATACGAAGGTCCCCCATGGAGTAGTGAAAGTCATTTTATGCTGATCGACTTTCTCAACTTCTATCTGATTATACCCTGAGAAGCTGTCTAACATAGACATCATTTTGGCTCTGGCCATGATCTACAAGAGGTGATCCATGTTGGGAAGGGTTTAGTTGTCCTTCAAAGAAGATTGATTTAGATTTCTAAAGTCAACACAGATCCTTATTTCTTCATTCTTCTTCCTCACATGCACTATATTCGCAACCCAAGTAGAGTGATGGATGGGATATATGATCTTTTCTTTGAGCATTTTATCAAATTCTCTGAATATGGCATCGGAAAATTTGGGGTTGTAATTCCTTTGCTTCTGCCTGAATAGAGTAGCCTTAGGTTTTAAAGGAATCTAGTGTTTGAATTTCCCATTCATAAAAATTTTCAAATCTTCATAGCTCCAGGCAAAAACATCTGAGTATTCTAGAAAAATCTTCTTGGCCTCATTCCTTTCTTCTTCTGTACAACACTTCCTGATATTGATCATCTTGGGGTTTTTTTCAGTTCCAATATTCATTCCTTCATATTCACCAGTGGTAGGCCCTCTTTCAATTCTTTTCTTCTTCACAAATGTGTCATGTCTATTGAAGAGATTTTCAAGAGTGACCAGATGGGGCGGAATGATATTACCTTGCAATTGAATAACATCTGACTTATCTTTCTTTAGCTCATCTTGGCAGTTTCCTTTACAATTTCCACGAACATCTTTATGGAAGTCACCACCACTCTCTAAAAAGAGAAGGAGACTCTTGTCATCTTCAAAAACTTGCCAATCTTCCACATTATTGGGCACAGATAGTTGATATATAACCTCCACTTGGTACTTTTTATCTTTGAATTCTGGATGGGGAAGTAATAATGAAGCTGAGATAGCCAAAGAGTCCACTTTGGAATTTCACTCTCTTGGCACAGATTCGATAAAAAAAACATCCAATGTTTCTATTTCATCCCATACTCTATTTTTGTATTTCTTCAACCTGTGGTTCTTTACAGAGTACTGATTCTTGACTTGTCATACAATTAGCTCAGCATCACCATGAGCTCTTAGAATTTTCACACCTCTTTCTTTTGTAGAGATAATCCCTAACAGAAGGGCTTCATACTCGAAAGTGTTGTTGGTGTTCCTGAACTCTAATTTGTAAGCGAAAGGCTCACATATTCCATCTAGTGATATCATGACCACACCTGCACCAGACCTTGACAACACACAACTGCCATAAAATTCAAGAGTCCATATTTGTGGTGGTATTTCTTCATCAAAAAATTTATTTTCCTCTTCGGCGGTTTTCATTTCTTTCTCAGGATCATCGGTGAACAACATATAATTGCCAAACTCCAATTCTTGATAAAATATTTGAGATTTAGTATCATCAGATTTCAACACTGTAAACTTAGCCTTTTCTTCAAGAACCAGTTTAATAATTTTATTACCTACTGGGATTAAGGCTTGGGACCAATCCAACTTTATCTCCCCTCCAAGGTCTCTATAAAAACTCCTGCTTAACAGCAACCCGTAGCTAGCAGGTATATCAGCAACAAGGATCATTAGCAACATCTTCTTTTCGGGATGTGCTGCTAAAGCCACTTGGGCATCCTTAATTTGGCCAACAAGGGGTACTTGCTTGGAATCCATGGAGTAACACCTACCATGAGCTTTAGTGAGAGTAAGTCCTAAAGCTTTGGCCACAGTTGATGGCATTACATTGTCTGAGGCTCCGGAGTCTATTATACATTTGCTCAACCTGTAACCGTTAATATATAAAGACATGTAGAATGGGTCAGGCTTTTGGCCTGGGAAGGTGGCTAAAATGGATGAATCCCTTTGTTCAACTGGGTCTACAAATAAAGATTCATCCTCTATAGTAGTCATGACATTTTGATTTAACTCTCAACTCCCTCCTTTACAATAATCTACTAGCTTTTGCAGCTCAAGGAGATTAGACTTAACATAGTCTATGGGGGAAATTTGGATTCTGGAATCTCTACAGAATTGAATAATGTCAAAAGAGTTTTGTTCTTTACCTAGTTGCAGAATCTTCAGACCTTGATTGGGCTCCTTTGAATTGGAAGTAGACACCTCATTGTTTTTAGGCAGTGATGAGCCAGGGTCTTTATCCTTCTGACTCCAGGTCAGGACTGTATAAGAGGTCCCATCTATGGTGGCATAACACATTGTTTCTTGCTCTGAATTTGATTCATACTCTAAATATAAATTTTCATAGTTGCCATGTGAATATGGATCTGTTTTAGATCCAAATGCTCCAGAATTCCACTCGTCGGTCTGATGCATTTTCCAAGCATGAGCTACATCAGGGCAGCTTTACGCATCATGATCCATGGTTAAGTGGAAGGCACACATGTTTCCTCTTTTAGGAGGAGCTTCTATAGCTAGTCTCTGTGGTGGAGTAGTTAACTGTAACATTTTTCCTTCTGCATTCCTCCCATCGTTATATCTTCCAAGCTGCTCCTGAAAGTTTCATTGGTAGGGATTATTGAATCTGGGAAGTTGCCTCTTGAAGACAGTGAATTCATTAGACAATTTTTGGATCATCTCATCAGATGACGTAGTATTTCTACTACTGGCTCTAGCCTGTATCTCTCTTTTCCATTTCCCGGATGAAATCATGTGATCCTTGAGTTCTACAATAGTTCTCTGTATGACATCTAAATTTGCAACGTTCATTAACCTTAAATCATAATTGATATCTGGTGGCATAGTGCTTATGAAGAAAGTTTTCAAATTTCCCACCCTAGGCCTATCAGCCACTGGGATACGATTTACCAGCTTGTTAAATTTAGCTATAAATTCCCTCATGCTGATTGACGACTCTTTCTTGATAGAAGTCAATTGAGTCAATAGGGCATGCTCATCTCTAGCAATCTTAAACCTTCTTTCGAAGGTGGTTCTCATAGTAGCCCAATTGGTAATAGAAGAATCAGGTAAATAATGAAACCAATCAGTGACACCTTCGACGAGAGTCTCAACGAATAGTCTGATGGCCACATCTTCTTCTCAAACTGCTAGGATGTTAACTGAAGTGAAGAATGTGACAATATGCTCATCTATAGATACTTCCCCATCTCCAAAAAATTTGGGAAAGTTCTTTCTAGAGCCTGTAGGGAGAGGATTATATGCTGCTAGTTGCAGGGGCCCAGCCACAGTGGCCCAAGGGAGTGCCATAGCTACTTGGGGTAAGTAGGGTGTTAGATTGACAATGGGAGGGGCAACTACTCTGTGCAATGTCAACACTTGGAAAGTGGTGGATAACTAGGTGGTTTTTTTAGGAGGTGAAGAAGGTCTGCTCTAGCTCCTTACAGTTCTATTTCCCCGATGGGGTACTCTAAAAGAGAAAAATTAATATCCACAAGCTTCTCGAAGACTGAGTCTGTGCTACCTTCTTTCCTAGTACTTCTGAGAAATATTTTAGGCTCTAGATTTTTTCCTAGTGCTATGGCCTAACTTCACACTCTGCCCTTCTTAGATTTCTTCTCTATATGGCTATCTCAAGTGCAACTGCTCTAGCTTCTTCCAGTTCTAGCACTTGACTGGCGCTTCTATAGTGTTTGGTGCTTCTTATATATCTCTAGTCAAAAGTATTTAATGAGGAAATGAGATCCTCTTGATTGTCTTGGAATCCAAGATTAGGTTGGAGCATAGGGATTATATTTTCATGGGTAAGCACCATCTTTCTTCATTGTATGCTTCTGGTATAATGACCGTTCGTCTGCCCAGCAAAGTCGCCAAAAATATGTTGGTAAATAAATTATTCTTTTGAATGTAACTCTAAAATACCCAAAAATGTCTAAGAATAATTGAATACAACAGTTGGGAAATAGTTACTCTAAAACCTATTTTCCCTCTGAATTAGAAGGTGCAACTCCCTTATATGAATAATATTCAATGAATTTTAATATTTCCTAATCTAACAGGGGTATGCTCTTAACCCGAGAGTAGGAGAGGTAAACCAAGCTAAGTCTAGACAGAAAATAGCTCACACAAAGTAAATACAATTCTAAATCTAGCCAATTCTGAGATCTTATCAATCAAATTAAGCCCCAAAACTGGTGATGCATGGATAATTACCAAAAATGCAGATGCAAGACTGAAGATTAACAATGTAATGATATGGAGTCAATCTATATCATAAGAACGTTCCCAAAACTTAGGATAGCAACTGATTTTCCCCTTAGTTAGCTGTATCAAATCATAATACAATATTATGGTTCAAATACATATTACAAATCTAACTCAAAGGAGACGTTCAAATTCAATAGAAAGATAAATGAAATGCAATGGAACAGTTAAAGAAATGACATTCAGATATACACAATTGACTCAGCAACAATGCTATATTTTCACACCAAAATTTAGCCGACCCTTGTATTGATTTTGGGAATAATACATATAGAATTTCAGATTGGACCGTTACAAAAAGGAGTAACCAAAACGGTTCAAATTCCCAAACTAGAAGTGATAACCAAAGGTTTATCCATTACAAAACTTAACAAAAATAGCATAAGGGGGAAAATATCTAAGATTCAGTTTCCTACCCCTTATCTACTTTGGCCCTATAGGCGATTACAGCAGTGATGACTTGGATGAGTACTTCATGTCTGTTGACATGGACATTGGTGTAACGGATGAGCCATCTAGAATTTTCTTTGGCTAGAGTCTTGATTGCTTCTGTCTTCTCTTTCAGTTCCTCCATAGCTCTAAAGATGCATCCACTCAATTGCTAGAGCTCTGGCACCTTGTCTAGATGAGTCAAAGACTGCTTTGCTAAATTATGCAGATAATCTGTGAATGACTTCTGCATATTGACTACTCCAACTATCACTTTGCCTTGACTGCTGGTTTGTGATTCCGCATGAAGTCCTAAGAGGAGTTTAAAATCTTTACTTTGTTCCTCTTGCACTTTAACATCTGTTTGTTGTAGTCCGGTCTCAGCCTGAATGATCATCTCAATTTTGAACTCCAGACTTTGGAGCCATTCAATCAAGGGCTCATCACCCTTCTGTAGGATCTTAGCTTTTAGGGCCTCCTTAGTCTTCATATTTACTACCACATGCAACATGACTATGCATTCTAGGCATCTTAATCTTTCTGCAGTGAGAGTCTGTAAATTCTTCTCAATGTTTCTCTTCTCTATTTCTATGCTTAGAAGAGTGTTTCCTAACTATTCAATGATTGCTAGGCCTTCTGACTCAAGCCTCTTGATCCACCTTTTACCAATCTCCCCATAATGTTGATCTTCTTGAAACTTAGCTAGAATGGCTTGGTTTTTAGTAGCACTGGGATCAAAGGAAGTTTGGGTACTGGGAGCACTCAGAATAGGAGTGAGGAGATGTTTGATGAAGTTAGTTAGCTGGGCCACTTCCATCTTAAGATTTATTTTGGAAGTCTTGAGATCTTCAATCTCTTCCTCTATCACTACATTAGTAGACTTCCACCAGTCTACCTTAGTATCATGTCGAGCCAATCCCATATCAAATGATGAAAATTGAAAATCTAAGGCCGCTAGATCTTCGAGTCTACCCTCTTTAGTGGGCTTGGCTACTTCCATGGTGAAATGCCCTGTTTTGGGATCACGACCTCGAGTAGACATTATCTTCACACTCTTCTTCTTGCTTGTGGTAGCCTTGGGCTGAAAGGCCCACGATAGATTGTCTTTGCTGAGAATTGCTTCTCCCACTCTTTTCCTTTTGCGCTCTAGAGTGTTTGCTATCCATGACTCTGTGCTGGTAAATTTGTTGGCAGAGACCAACTCTTCGATGAACAACTTCCTTATGAGCAAAGGAGTAGCTTTAGGGAGGGAAGTGAATGGATTCACTGAAGTGGGTGAGGAGGAGATTAATTTTACAATTTGAGCAACCTCTTATTTCTCCCCACCCCTCTTATCTGATTCTGTAGCATAAGTACTAGGGCTATCTTATCCTACTTCAACTATGACAGGGGATGTCTACTTGGGAGTTTCTTGGGTCGAGGTCCTGACCAAAGTATCCACAAAAATAGCACTAATTGGCTGTTCAGACTCTATAGCTTTAGAAATCTTAGCTGTAGACTTAATTTGGTCTATCGGGACTGCTTCTTTGGTGACTCCAATATCTGGAAGAGGACCCTCTCCATGGGTCTTCTCTAAGAGAAGTTTTCATAGGAGGTTCATCACCTCCTCCCAATAGTTGAATTGATCCTTTTTTAACTATAGATATTGTTGCTGATGAAGTGGTTACAACACCAGAAGTTTCCTTCGCCGGAGTTCGCTGGGCAAGAGGCTTCCTTTCTAACCTCTTCCTTCAGCATGCAGTCCACTCAACCCATTGAACTATTCTTTTGTAAATCCCCCCATCAGAGCTTGCAAGTCACTTAATACTTGGTCTAGCATAGGCTCTGAGCTGATAGGGGTGGAATTTATCTCCTCCAAGTATGTTTCATCATACAGATGATTGCCATCATCTTCTATCCCTTCTACTGCAATGTTAACATTGAACTTTTTGATTTGTTCAATGGTTAACTGAGCATAGAATCTTTCCCTTCTCTCCAAGTCATCTTTGCAATTGACCCAATAGTCCTCAATATTAGGTACATGGTGAATGGCTCGACTCATCTATAAGACATCTCTGGCATAATTAATTGGATCATATTGCAGCCTTAGAATGTCATATGTATCTAGAGAGAACTTCTTTGAGAATGTTTTATGAACATTCATCGCCTTCAACTGGGATGCACAACTGTTAGCTTCGATTGTCATTGGGAACATGTAGCCTTTCTTCTTTGCCTCTTAATAGATTAGGTTCACTTGGAGTGCTTGCCTCATTACCTCAATTAGCATGATCATGTCAGTAGGGTATCTGGGCAGCTTGAAAGGAAAGTCATCAAAACCTGCAAGATGAAGATATGAGAAATCTCTGAACTAAATAAAATAGCATCCAAATTGGCTTATAAAAGCCATGGATTTAGGAGAAAATTTACTTTCCAGACAATGTTGTAGCTCCCTGCACAGTCTCATTGTAAAGGCATCATTAACTATGAGATAATCAGCATAACTATTTTGTAGTTGCAAAGAACAGAAAAACTCATAGCTTCTTTCATCATCTGGGAATTCCTCTAACCTAGGAAGCCTAGGCTAGATTTGAATCATAGCTAAAATATACAAGAGGACCAAAGACATGTAGAATTAATTTTGGAACTTGGCCCTATTGAGGGCGTCTAAGAGATTCTCACTCACCATAAGGGCCCAGTCAATGAAATGATGCTAGGAGAAGATTATCTGAACTGGGAAGAAATGTTGTTCAACAAAATTAAGAGCTTCGCTCTCACCTCTAATCCTGTGAAGCAATACCGGGATATCCATGATTTTTGGCTTTAGATTTGCACCGAATAATGTTTTGGGCAACTTGCCCTTAGCACTCTTATGTTCTTTAAACCATGACTTCATGATCTCTCTCTTCCATACTGGTGTCTTCGCTGAGTATTCAGAGACCGCCTGACTATAAGTCATTTTAGAGTATTCCACTTTCTCTAGAATATAGAGGGAATTCCAGATAGAATCTCTATCAATAGAGAGGAGCACTATGTTGTCAGGTAGAAGAATTTTCTTGGTGTCTAGGTTGTATCGAGCTATACATTCCCAAACCAATTCAGGAGCTTGAACCACTATAGGAAAACTGGCAACTTTGACCAACCCGCTCTCCTTAAGCTTTTCTGTGATAGGATGCATGTGCTCTACTCTCAATCTATTCTGGAAGTTTTTCATATCGAATAACTTTAGTGAAGTATCTGAAATTTTGTGGCAATCAGAGATAATGCCATTCATTCTGTCAAATCCCACAAATCTAGAAGCCATGTTAGTGTGATTCAACCTAGGGATTCAAATTTCTCTTCAGGATACAGATTCATTGAAAAACTGGTCTTAGTGACTTCAAATTCAAACAACTTGGTGAACAATGGTGGTTCTAGTTCAAAATCTCCAACTGATTTTATACTTTTTTAATTCTTACCATTTAATGACTGACTTCCCACGCCACACGAATGAAAAGACCTCTACATTAATGAACAAGTCTGTTACAAAGTAAAATGGCTTTATTTGAATTAATTACTTTTCTTTACATGCTGTTAAAAAACCTCTTTTCACTTTAGTAACTGTAACGGTAACTTTCTTGAAGCGGCAGAAAATTACTTTTCTACTTCTCCTTTGGGTAGAGAAATACTTTTTTAGTGCTCTTTTTCTGAAAATTTGCTGAAGGATAATTTTGGCCTATAGGGGTGCCAAAATGATATATATTGATTCCAATGGCCTTTTTATATGCCAGATCTCTTATGGGATGGATTATTCTTCAAAATTTCTTCACCTTGATAGTTTGGTAGAAAACGCATCTCACGATTCGAAACCCGCCTGTAGGAGCTGGGGAGAAGCCATTTTCCACTTTTCTTCCTATGAGCTAATTCCATGAATTTTTCTTTGCTTAAACATTTCTTTTGTTTCCCATAGGTTCGATATGAGTGCTCAAAGCTTTCTTGTTCCTGAATTCCTCATTTTCCATCTTTATTTACCTCCAATATTCTTAAGTCTATCAATTGCCGAAAGCACACTCCACAGGTGGTTTTCCGCCATGGAGAAGCTGAAATTTGATTTCCTGCTAATGCTGCAACCTGAAGATATGAAACAAAATATTTCATTTGTATGTGATTTTGAGGTTAGAATCTTTCAAACCATGACCTTTACCAGATTGGGAACTTAACCTATCCAATAAGAACATAATTTTAGACCCAGAATTCACTCGGCTTAGGAAGGAGAAGTCAAGTTAGGGAAATCTGATAAAGGCCTTCTATCCTAAGGGGATTTCTAGACTTAGACTCTGGACTCACATGAAACTTCCAAGATTACTCTTACACATTAAATGCCCATTTTTGTCTTGAGGTATAAAGACCAAAAGTGGGGCAACATGTATATGTTGTCATTTTAATTTACCAGCTTCCAATTTTTCAAAGCTAAGAGTTTTATAAAAGGTTAGGATTTTCCAAGAAGAGTATAGTTTTCTAGCAGTGTGTTTTGAAAGAAGTGATTTCCTGGTTCAGAATTTAGAAGGCATTGTGATTGGTAGTATTTTTAGTGCTCAGAAGTTCAATTCACAGAGTAATTAACAACTTGTGGTGAGGGTTTGTAGGAGATTTGTTTCAATATTGGTAATATAAATTGGAACATAACAAGTGGTCAAGATGAGTCAGGAAATGAGTGTAGCTTCTACCAGTGGAAGAAGTGGTGATGCCAAAGATGACATGAAAGGGAAGTGCAATTATTCTAAAGAATTCATCACTTTGTTTCCTGGGTCAAGCCAAAATAGGAAGGTAAGTGCTGATACTCTCATTGATGATTTTCAATTTATTAGGGATGCTAAAACTCCAGGCTCATCTGGTTATTCCTTGTTCAATTACTTTGATAATAATAGTGATGAAGTTGTTCCTATTTCGAACCTGTGGACCTATGGACTAGCCAAATTAATAGTCCCTGACATCTTTGAAGATGCTGATTTTATCTTAGAAATGAAAAGTAGGAATGATACCCTACCCAAAACTATAAAAAGGGATGACGGGAAAGCCCTAGTAACCCTAGAAAGAAACTCATTTATGAAAGCATTTAGTGTATTCCATCCCATGGCCACAAAGATAAACTTGAAGAGTTTAGAGAATAGGCATACGAGAGAGTCTAGCATTGCTTCCGAATTGATTCAGGAACATCATGTGCCAAGGAGAATGAACCATTTTATAGCACCCATCCCAGGGACTGCCACATACTACTACAAAGACCTCAAATTCTATATGGAATATATATCCTATGCATTTTTTCAAGCATTAGGAAAGGATGGAGGACTTGAGAGAATCACTTTAGACATCCTTATGATGGTCCTAAATATGTAGATCCCTCATACTAGTACCAATTATGATTATATTCAGCATATAATCGATCAAATCCATCAAGGATTTATTTATATCCAAAACAAGAAAGACAACCCTAGATTCATGCATTATTCTATTTTAATGCTTTTGATTTTATATTACAATTTTCCTATCATGAATTTTCAATATTTGAGGCCTCAAAGGTTTCACCAGAACCAAGCCAACCCCATTCAATTTTGGTTGAGAGTGTGGAAATACACTTCCAGAGAACAAGATTTTTGTACCTTTGAAAATTGGATAGTATATCCGATACTTAAGTTTCTAGGAGTAAACAAGACAAGGCTACTAGTCAAGGTGCTACAACTACTCGGGCCATGCCAATATGTTGATAACTGGCCAGGAGATCACAACTGGGGAGACTTCTATTATGAGAATAACTTCACTTTGATCAGTGTGTATGGTTTCCCTCACCCACCTCATGTTCTACCATTTCATGTGCCACCAAGGATTGCTACAAGGGAATTTGTCACACAACTAATTTTAGTAGACAAGGAACACCTTGCTCCTCATAGGAAGGGTACATTTACCCCAAGATAGTTTAGAGTCTACAATTTTACAATTGTTAAAAGGGCATTAGACCCAATGAATAATTGGATGAGTCACTATAGAATTAATGTATCCCTCTATAGATAACATATATGGAAAAGGCTTCATTTTGAGTGCTAAGAAGTTGTTGAAAACCACCATTCTTTACACAAAAGATGATAAGGAATGCATGGAAGAGGACCTTATAAGAAATATACTTGAAGATGAGGAGGTTGATAAAAGGGATGAGAAATTTAATGATTTAACAGACTTGGAGAGGCAAGCAAAGAGGAAGGGCATTTCTTTTGGGGGTTTCTTCCCAGACTTGCCATATTTAAAAAGGCTTGATGCCATGATTGAGTCCCATACTCAGTTGTGCAATCAACTAGAAGATGCACTGGTAGTGCCATATAAGGGTCACAAAGGGAATTCATCATTAGATTATGATGAAGAGAGTGATGAGGAGTACTCAGTTCCTATCTCCCTTCAAGTGAATCAAGAATTTTTTGATGAACAAGAAACAGAGGGTCAGGACATAATTGACCTAATAGAGGTCCCAGAAACTGAGGTCACTAATGAGCCCCCACAAAAAAGACAAAGAGTTGAATCAGGAGAACCATCATAGAAGAAAGAGAAGAAGAAAGACAAAATTGGTGCTCTTATCACTGGTGATAGAGCCTATGATCATCAGCTAAGGAAGAAGATAAGAGCAGGGAAGAAACTACAGAAAGATGAAGAAGAGGAAATAGAGTTGCCTCTTATGACTTTCACTAATGAAATATTGATATATCAAGATCAGTTTCTAAAGGATAAAAATTTAATCAAGACCAAGGAGTTCAAAGAGTTCCTCATTTGGAACAAACAACAATAGGTTGGTGCAAAATTGCAATTGGCAGGTGGTGATCTAGTGACTAGTGATGCTCTACAAACATTGCAGAATTATGATTGTGAATCATAGAAAATCACACTAGAGGAAGCAAGGAAACTAGTAAAGGACAGTGGTATGTTGTTGGTAGAAGGTTGGGATTTGGCCTCTGCCTTCATCATAGATCAGATATGGAAATAACCTGACGTAAATTTATTATTAGAGACACAGGTTGGACAGATGATCAAAGGATTTGGATACAATCAAAAATCCTAGGCATTAGCAATGTGCAACCTAGCTCCAAAAGCTTAGAAACCATCCCTGATAAATATTCAAGAGAAAATGGAAGGAAACAAGATTATCTAGTTAGTCCAGAATATAGGAGACTTGGATATTTCCCAAGTGCTCACCCATTTTTCTTAGTTGAATGAGGCCAAGGCTGTCCAAATGTCTGAAAAGTTTAAGAAACTCACTAGTGAAACTAGTGAAATAGTCAAAGACAGGGAGTTGGCTCTAATCAAGATCAAAGCACAAGATAAGTTGATAGAAGAGCTTACACAAAAAATAATTAATATGCTAGAGGTTGCCCCTACAGCACCAAAAGAGGTGCAAGATGCTAAGATCCAAAAAGAGAAAACATAGCATACTTCAGTAGAAGCAGGGCAAGAGTTTAAGGGGCACAATGAAGTTATTTTGGGTGCACTAACAGAAATTTTGAAGCATAGGGTAGATATAATAAGAGATAAGATTGACATAGTATATGGAGCTTATGGAAAATTGCGAGGCCTACAAGTAGACGTAAATAATTTTGTCTCTATTTTGAACCCTTATTATGCAACTTGGTCTAGGAGAACAACATTATTTGAAAGGTTCGCATATTTGCAACCACTTAGGTCAGACCTACCAGAGATAGTAACCTAGGTTGGGGTTGAGATAGAGAAGATATGAACCACCTTGTCCTTTTTCAAAGGAAAGGCTAATCAGATAGAGGTGAGGTTGAATATGTTTGGACCAACCTACAATAGATTTGTGCCTCCATTCAGATCAAGCCACTAGGGGTACAGGGCACAAAATTTGACACTGTGTTACCTAATAAAGAGGTTTATGTTTCTGACAAGGGAGATCTAGATATGTGTAACACCCCAAAATTGGCACATTACAATTATAATCAATTTTTGTGCATTTTCTCATCATTCAAGTTCTATTGTACTAGGAAAATTCTCTTCCTAATTGACTTTAATTGACTTAGTCTCAAATGCGAAAAACATGAATTTGCATAGATCTCACACTATATTTAATTCCTAAATTCTCAAGATTTATTAGCTAAAAAATCCCTATGATTAATTAATTTAATTCTAAAGTCCTAAGTACTTTTAAATTAAATTAATTCCACCCCCTTTAGCTAATACACATCAAAAGGGAATTAAAAGAATTACTTGCTTATTTGAGTGAATATTTCTCAAAAGGAATTCCATAATTCCATATAAAAAGCCACTCATGTGGCAATAATTCCTTCTTTTAATTGAATAATTCCTTAAAATTTTTCTCACTTTCCTCCATGGTGATGAAGAGTCAGTTGTTTCTTTTCAAGAAACTCTACATCCCCTTCTTAGGTTGTTCTATATTATGGACCTCATTTTATTCATTTGGGAGGATCAATTAGAGAGCATCAAAATTATAGCAAAATCTTGTCTCATTTCTTTCATGTTTTAAAGCCTTTATTGCATAATTAGCATAAATTCATTTAGAGTAATGGATTCTTGCATCTTAATATAGTTTTCTTACATATCTAATAGCTTAATTTTATCATCTTTTCAAGCTTTCTAGAATAAATATGCATTTCAATTATATAATTCTAATGGCATTTCTCATATAGAGTAATTTAAATTTTAGTTTTAATCATACTTTAAATCCTCCATTTTAGCAATGGTCATGGTTGTTGGCTCTCATTCTGAGAGTAAATTTGACACCCCAACTAAATAGGAGGCAACAAGTCCATTCAATCAAGTTTGTGAAATGGACAATTCATGTTCATCTTTGCAAATTCAATGATTGAGCAAGGACTATGTTGGGTTTGTGCCTGATTTAAGAGGTCACATTCAAGCACAAACATTTTGGCGCCCACCGTGGGGAAGAAAAAATGATTTCTGACCTCACTCTCAAAATTGTCTGATAGAAATTTGAACTCTGTCGTGCATCCATACATCACTGGTATGAAATATTGTGCAGAGTTTCAGATCGAGCCACGCAACTTTTTGCTCCCAATAGCATTCTCTGGCATGAGGAAACACACTCTCGCGTAGGTCCCCGCACTTTCTCACATGCAGTGATATACTTTCTCTCATGAAGTTTTACAGACAGTCATTAAATTTTGAGATTCTACAATTTACTGTTATCATTTTCTGACATTTAATTTCTGCTGCTGATTTCATGCTTTTGATTTCTACTACAACATAAAAGTGGTCTGCAGGTCACTTGTCAAAGATCATGAAAACTTGCCAATGGTTTTCTTGTAGGACAATTGTCAAAGACATATTAAAAATGTTGTGCTTGTTTACTGTTTTTCATTCACATAGTTTAAATAGGGATTTGTTAAAATTTCTGAAGGGTCCTGATAGAAAAGTAGGGGAATAGGCTCTTCATTACATGGAAGTGATGCCCATGGATGAAACTAAGACCCAAATGTTTCTAGAATGATAGATACCTAGGGAAGAAAAGCAAGTTAGTGGATCTTTAACACATCTACTTGTTAGGGGATTATGCTCTTCTCACTTTGAGAGAATCAGAAACCCAAAGGCTTGTGGATTTGGTGGAGTGAAGTTAGCTATGTGATGAATATATATTGTGTGTTTGGTTAAGGTGAAGAGGTAGAGAAGTATGCTCTTCTTTATTTGAGAGAATTAGAAAATAGGACCCTTGAATCTAAGCCAAGTTTGTGTCACCTTTAGAGGGCCCGGAAGTTGAACCTCTGGGAAAAACCCAAGTGAGTACACACCTATCACTGGTGATTCCACCTCACTATAATAAAGTTATCTTTGTTGATTCCAAAGACTCCAAAGCCATGGTAACTTCTTTCTTAGGATTTCGACTATCATCTTGAGAAATCTTGTTTGTTTTACTGAGCGGCGCCACTCCCAGCCTTGCTTGCAAGGGTGTATAACTTTCAAGTGTGGGTCTGGCTGCAAGGCCCCAACTCTGTATTAGAGGCACCAAAGGTTATTGTGAATGGAATCCCACTAAAAGCTCTCTTAGTTAGATGGCTACCTGGATCACCTCTGAAAGAAGACATAATCTCTGTGCAGGGAGGGGGAAGAATCTCTCCCCTGGATTCTCGACATAGGTATGCACCTAGATGCTTGAAGTTGTATATGACAATGGCCCCTGCTTTAAGGGTAACCTTTGAACATATATACTTAGTCCTTGGAAACACCAAAAACATGAGCGCCCTCTCAAGGGTGACACTGCCATGTGAGGTGCATGCATATGCATAAGATAGCGGGGCACAAATTTTGTCTTCCATACCATTTTTTTTGTAGGGATAACTAAGTGTTTGTTTTGAGTCTTAAACTGTCCAATCACGATCAAACAAAGACTCCCATGATTCTTCCAAGTTTCTTTGTCATTGGTAGAACTGTTTACGACTATTGCTTGTGGCACTATTTCTTGATTGAAACTTTGTGCTTGTTAATGAGTGCTTGTCACCTTCAAACTGAGATTGCTGATCTATATTATCACAAAACTGCCCTAAATCTAGAAATTCTATTAGAGAACAGTCCTGACTGTATCTCAAAATCTGGTTTTTGTCTCAAAAACTGAGTCTATTTATCGAAACCTGGAGTTTCCTTGTGCGAGATTTCAGAAGTTGAGCACTTCCTCGCGCGAGCTTGCATTTTCTTGTGCGCAGTTGAGAACTTCCTTGCACAAAAGAGAAATTTATCATGTGAATCTATACCTTGGTTTCCTAAAACCATGAGTTATTTCCCATTGACTGGTGATTTTTTTTCCTGATCTAAATTTTTCCTGGGATTTGATTGTCTATTTCCCTGTTGTTTGCACTCTGAAACTAGTTGTTTTGAGTTGCGAACTGATCGATTCTTACTCAAACTCATCTTGTCTCTTTGTCTCTATCCTATCTTTTCTGTGTTTTTGTACCTTTTGATGCGATAGTCACATCTCGGTTGTTCTAGCCATACTCTTGACGATTCATGCTGGGTGCATCTCACATCTTGGTTGTTCTAGCCTATTACCTCCTTTTTGTTAATTATAGAGATAAAGTTTTGAGTTGGATCCTAAGTTTTCTCTCATTTCATCTTTGTCTATGCCTGTTACAACTAGAAGTAGTAATATATTTCCCATTCATGGTTCCAGAATATGTAGAAGTAAACCTCATAATCAAGGAAAAGGTCATTCTGAACCCATGGTTCAATTCGATAGTCAAGAGGGGTCCTCATGGTCCTCTTCCTTATTCAGTATAGACTCTAGTCTGAATAAAAAACCAATGTTCTAGCTGTGCTCTAATCCTTTGTTTCAAGATCAACACAATCCATTTCTTTAAGACCAACAAAGCTTCAGACAGTCACCTGTTTGGGTTGATCCTATTAACGATCCTCGCTACCTTAGTGATCCTTTTGAACATATCAATCCTTTTGATCCTATCAACCTCTTTGAACTGCCAAGAGATACATTGACCATGAGTTCTCAACTCGATACTCACACTCATACTGAAGAGGTGCACATGGAACAATCTCACATTAACGACATGGAAAATCCTTTTGATTACGTACAAGGTCAATATAGCAGGGTCAACGACCAATCTCAAAATGATCAGGGTCAACAAGAAGAGAAACATCACCATCACCCTCCTCCATATGACCAGGGTCAAGATCAGAGTCAAATCATTTATGAAATCCTTGGTAATGATGATGAGCCAATAAACCAAAATGACATAGATGCTACAAAATCTAATAAATCTCTCATTAAGATGATGGAAATATTCCTTGCGGAAGATAAAGAAAAATATTTTCTAGATTTGGCAAAATAAGGAGTTAAGCTACCCCCAAACTTCCAAGAGGAAACGCTTGTGGCTAAAGAAGAAGAGAGTGAGACTACCAAATTGCATAAATTAATTCAAGATATGCAAAATCAAATTAGCCAACTTATGAAGGATAAGGACAAACCCGTGCAACAATTCACAATGGAGAGCATCTGTCCTTTTCCTTTTGATAGAAGTCTTCATATGCCACCTTTTCCCAAAGATGTGGAACTCCCTAAGTATGATAATTATCTGGGTACCACTGATCCTCAACATCATTTGAGAGAATTTGGGGCCCTATCTATGGAGTTCATGCATGATCAAACCTATTTGATGCATCTCTTTCCCCAAAGTTTGGGTGGACCTGCCATGGAGTGGTTTTCTCGACTACTCACCGGCATCAAGACTTTTGATGAGATTGCCAATTTATTTATACAAAATTATTCTCACAACATACAACATCCCGTCAACATCAGGGACCTTTTCAATCTCAAGCAAAGACAAGGGGAGCCATTCCTGACATTTCTCTAGAGATGGAGACAACTTTGCACAAATTATCCTCGCAAGATACTTGAATCTAAGAAAATCAATATCTTCTTGGACAACCTCACTCCTGATTTTGGGTATCAGGTACAACTTCAAGGTCCCCTTAATTGTGACAGCATGATAAAGAAATCTGTGAGGGTAGAGACATTTATGGTTAAGAAAGGTGAATTGACTTTGTATAAAGACAACAAACAAGGTTCCTCCTCTTCCAAAAAAGATAAAGGGAAGTTTGGCAACAAGAATAGGGATGTTGTGAATGATGGAGTGGTTGATAATGTAACCCTAGCTCCTTCAAAACCATACTTCAATCTCACCTCTGGTATACAAGCGACCAAAGTTGTTGAAAAGGATACAAAAAATACTCAACTGCCTTCTAGATTCTCAGGCAACAAACCTTGGGCCCCTCAACCCAAGTATGAATTTACTTCCTTGGGAGAACTGCTTGACATGGTTTTCAAGACTTTGGTACAAAATCATATTCTCACTCCTTTGGACAAATGTCTATATGATCCGGAACCATGACCCCATTGGTGGAATGATAATGCATACTGTGACTATCACCAAAACAAGGGTCATAAGACTGCTACTTGTCTTCAATTGCGTCATAAGGTCAAAGATTTGATTGATAATGAGGTTATTGTTGTGGAAAATCATAATAAAAATTAGGATCACTAGGCATTTAAAGATCCCTTTCCAATGCTAAGAACAATTATGCCAAGGTTAACTATGCACATGCCACTTATGACAATGTCATCAACATGATTGAACCTATGGAAGTGGAGTATTGTAATGTGATTACTACCAAGGGGAATGGGGATGCTCCTAAGCCTAAGACGATTTTTATCTTGAGAGGCCCTGGGTCTCGCTCATCTGAATCTAAAACATCTCAGGATTGTGCAAATTTTGTTACTAGATCCCATGCTAAGATCACTATCAAGGGTCTTGACCCTCCTACTACTACATCTGCACCGAAACAAACCACAGATAAAGCTATTTTTGGCTCTACCAAAAATAATATGAAATTGATCCCCACACCTTCTATTGCTGGTTACAACATTCTAGACTAGCTGCAAAGAACCAATGCTCAAATAACCATCTTTGAGCTGTTGAAGATCTCGCCTGCTCACAGGCAGATTTTGGATAAAGCCCTCGCAGAGGCTAATGTCCCTAAAGACATCAATCTGGATCAGTTTCAATCAATGGTGGGTCACTTGACTTCACCACACTATTTTTCCTTCTCAGAAGAAGATGACCACTTGATTAGTCACCCACATAACGCTCCTTTGCATATAGAGGTCATGATTGGCAAACAACTAGTTTTTCGCATCCTTAATGATAATGGTGCTCATCTCAATATTTTCTCTGCTCACTTTCTCACTCATCTAGGTTATGATGAAGATGACATAAATTCCCGTAAGAGAATTACTATCAAGGCCTATGACAAAGAAGAAATAAAGTAAAAAGGTCTAGTTGTGCTACCCATTCAGGTTGAACCGGTTGAAAAAGATGTCACATGTCAAGTGTTGGACCTTCCGCTTGCTTATAACATCCTACTAGTAAGACCATAGATCCATGAAATACAAGTGGTTCCTTATACATATCATCAGTGCATTAAGTTTCCTTTCCAAGGTGCAGAGGTGACAATTCTTGCTAGTATGGGCTCTTCTTGTAATGTGCTCACACAGTCAGCTGATAGTCTTGTTCCGACTAATAGAGAATACACAAAATTTTGTGATTCCAAGCTTAGAGACATGGAATAGACCTTGAAAATCAAAGACATAGGCATGGGGGGTATCAAATAGAACCTGTGATATCATTAGCAACTCTACCTCTATCTCCTCATTCTTATGAGAGGCCTTCTGAGAACTATAAATATTCTACTGCTCCCCCTAAAATAGTCTATGATGGTGTCTTTGTACGAGCTTCAACACCACTATAAGATGAAGATGAGGAAAGAGCTATTAAAGCTTTTCTTTGCAAAGGAAAGGACATATCTGAACAGGCTACCCCAGCTCATGAACTAAATCCCAATAGTGAATGTCTTAATATTATGAAATGCTTTAGATACAAAGGGAGTGGCCCAATAGGGGTGAATGGTAATGGGTTAGTTGAACCTATTAAAGCTACGGGTCAAAAGATGAAAGACACAACTAGTTTAGGCTTCAAGAAGATCCCATTCCATCTAGGGATTAACAAATTTGTGCCAAAATTGGATCATTCACCAGAACCTGAAGGCATAGCTATAGTCTACACGATAGAGGATAGCTCCGACAAGGATTTATTTCCTTATCCCATTCCTCCAGACTTGGTAGCATTCTTTGCTGAGCAAGATAATTATGTACCACATACCAGTATAGTTGAGACTAACAATGATTCTGATAAAACCACTCCATTTGATGCATAACCTATGAACAATGGAAAGTGTTACAAGATCCTAGTTTCCAAGGTGAACAATACATACCACCAGAGTTTCAAGAGCAGTTGGCACAAGAACAAGCTGGTGTCACAAGAACTCCCAAACCTTCATGGTGCAAACACCCAAGTCAGATTTTGGACACAGATTCTCATGAATATGAGTTCAACAATTTTTTAGAAGGATACTATGAAAAGATTCTCGACGTAGGTGAAGGTTCTAGTGAAAGTTCTAATGATTCCAACTCCATAAATGTTAACATAGCTTCTACTATGGTCGCTAGGAGTCAAAAGGATTAGAATGCACCTTTGGATAAGATCGCTCTAGGTCTCAGCTTACTAGTCAGTGCTTTCAATGACTATACCGTGACTGCACTTGAACCTGTCACTTCTCTCTCACTCCAACATCCCAAGCTAATAGACTCAAATTCCCTTTCCTCATCCAATGAAGTCCTTACATTCCAAAATGATTATGCTCTATCCTTCTATCTTCATGTTGTTGAACCTATAACATCCTCCACTAGTGAAGAAAGTGTCAACATGACTGAGACTGATATCAAGTATCTTAGTATTAAAATCAAAAGAATAAAAAAAAGGCACTCTAATGGTGAAAACCACATTGTCGTAGTGTCAGAGCCAAAAAATTAAAAAGAAAAGACATATCCGAAGGTGAAAGCCTCTCTGAGGCACCTGAGGATGAGATACTTGATGCGCTTCTGAGTCATATTTAGGAATTCTCATCGGTGCTAATTGAGCCAACTCAGTTGGTAAATCTGGGTACAGAAGAACATCCACACATTATTCATGTGGCCAAATCATTATCTACAAAAGAACTCAAATAATTCACAAACTTCTTTAAGGAGGAAAAGATAAAATTTGCATTGACATACTTTGACATGTCGGGTGTAGATCTTGATCTCATCATGCATCACTTGTCAATAGCTCTAGGTGTAAAACTAGTCAAGAAAAAACATAAAAAGATGCATCCACATGTGGCTCTACTTGTCAAGGCAGAGTTGGAGAAAATTTTGAAAGTTGGGTTCATCAGAGCCATTGATTATGTAGAATGGATCTCCAACATATTTCCAGTGTCAAATTATGACAAATCTATTAGGGTCTGCATAGACTTCAGAGATTTAAATAAGGAATGTCCAAAAGATGATTTTCCATTGCCCAACATCAATATGATTGTGGATGTGATAGAAGGATACAAAATGTACTCCCTAATGGATGGCTTCTCTGGCTACAACCAAATCAAAATTATGCCAGAGGATCAAGAAAGGACTGCTTTTACTTGTGCATGGGCTACTTTCTACTGGAATGTTATGCCTTTTGGTATTAAGAATGCTGGAGCCATGTATCAGAGAGAAGTCACTACCATATTTCATGACATGATGCACAAAAAAATCGAGGACCATGTGGATGCCACCCTTGCTAAAATTATGGATAGGAAGGCACATCTCACTGATCTAGGCCCTATACTAGACTGTATGGAAAAATTTAGACTACCTCTTAACCCTAAGAAATGTGCATTTGGACTGACTTTGGGAAAATTTATTGGTTATATCACCTCTACAAAAGGAATCGAGGTGGATCCTGCAAAGGTGCAAGCTATCATGGAAATGCCTCCACCTTGCAATATCAGATAAATTAGAGGTCTTCAAGGTCAGCTTCAATCTATCCGATGCTTCATCTCATAGCTAGCTGAAAAGTCACAACCATTTACTAAAAATCTACATAAAGGTGTGACCTATGAATGGAACATAGAATGTGAACAAGGCTTTCAACAAATCAAACAATATCTGGCCAATCCAGCTATATTAATGCCTCCTATTCATGGGAAGCCATTAATCTTATATATCTCAGCTATAGAAACATCTCTAGGTGCTCTATTGGCTCAAGAAGATCAAAATAATAAGGAAAGAGCCATCTATTACATCAGCAGAACATTGGTTTCTTATGAAATGAATTATTATGTCATTGAGAAAGCTTTCTTAGCAGTGGTGTTCACTTCTGAAAAGTTATGACATTATATACTTGCCCACACCACAAGGCTCATTGCAGAACTTGATCCATTAAAATACTTTCTCAGTAAAGGTACCCTCACAGGTAGATTAGCTAAATGGGTCATGCTTCTCAGTGAATTTGATATTGAATATGTTGAGATAAAATCTATGAAAGGGAAAGCGATCGTAGATTAGTTGGCTGAGGCACCTATTACAGATCATCAACCATTAAGGATCAAATTCCTAGATGAGTCCATCATTCTTCTCACACATCAGTCATGGACCATGTTCTTTGATGGATCATTCACCCAGCAGGGGTTAGGCGCTGGAATCTTGTTCATTACACCTCAACGATATTCATTACCAAAGGCTTACAAAATGATGTTTCCTTGCACCAATAACATTGCTGAGTATGAAGCCTTGATTAACAGACTAAAGATTGCTATTGAATGGCATGTCGATGAGTTGAAAGTCTTTGGAGATTCACAGTTGGTTATCAATCAAGTGAATGACATCTATCAAACAAAAGACAAAAAATTGGTGCCTTATAAGAAGATGGTTGATGATCTTAAGAAATACTTTGCACATGTTACTTTCCAGTAAATTCCAAGGGCAGATAATAAATTAGCTAATGCCATGGCTACTCTAGCTTCCATGTTACAAATGCCAAAAAAGGAATTCAGACACGAATTCCTAGCGGAGACATTATGCCACCCTGCCTATAATTCTCGTGAATCCTAGATGATTTGTTCAGTCATTGGACATGACGCATCCCGCTACCATCATATCTACTCCTACCTTCATGACCAAATTATTCCTGACACTTATACTCAAAATGAAAAACATCACTTAATCCGCATTGCTTCATGGTTTGTCATCGTAGCTAACGACTTATATAGATGAGGTCTAGATGGTACCCTCCTTAGGCGTTTAGAACCTGATGAGTCTAAGTGTGCATTAGTAGAGGTGCATGAAGGCATTTATGGATCTCACTCAAATGGTCTGACACTAGCTCATAAACTTATTAGAGCTAGTTACTATTGGCCAGATCTGGAGAAAGAAGCTATACAATTTTCTAAATCTTGCAAACAATGCCAGCTTCATGGAAATTTGATCCATGCTCCTCCCAAGGAGGTCATTCCTTTTGTCAGCTTTTGGCCATTTTAGCAATGGGCCTTTGACTTAGTGGGTTAGATACATCTATCTTATTCAAGGGGACATAAATACATCATCACTACTACAGACTATTTCACCAAGTGGGTTGAGGTAGTGCCTCTCATGATAGCTAATGGCAAGTCTATGGCTATGTTTATACTAAATTACATCATCTATAGATATGGTGTACCCTCATCAATAATCACTGACAATGGGGGACAATTCAAGAACAATGATCTGACACAATTATGCAATAAATTTAGAATCATTCAGCACTGGTCTTCTATATATTATCCACTAGGTAATGGATAGGTGGAAGCATCAAATAAGACCATCCTCAAGATCTTACATCATACAGTACACAAATCTGGATGAGACTGACATCTCCAGATTAATCCATCTTTATGGGCTTACTGCACCAGTATACAGACACTAATAGGGGTCGCACCCTTTTCTCTAGTTTATGGTGCCGATGTAGTTCTTCCTATTGAGGTTGAGATTGCTACCTTGTGAGTCTCTTTGAAGGGCCTCATTACTGATGATGATATTAGAATATCTCAGCTACAAGAGCTTGAACTACTGGATGAACATTAGAAAGTGGCATTTGATCATCTTTGAGCATATCAGAAAAGAATATCTAAGAGTTACAACAAGAAGGTCAGACCAAGATAATTCCTATTGGGTGATCTTGTCCTGAGAGAGAACCCCAAGAACCAACAACAACGGGCCCAAAAAGGAAAATTTGAACCAAACTAGCTTGGTCCATATGTTATCACTGCAGTATTTGGGTCTGGTGCTTACCAGCTCTCTACCACAGAGGGTGAACAACTCAAAGAGCCTATCAATGCTCTTCACCTCAAGAAGTTCTACAGTTGACATGTCTTCTGAATGCTCATGTACATATTCTGAGAAATTCCTAAAAATTGCAAAATGTCCTAAAAAAATGATCATCTTAGTGAAAACTTTGCAAATAGATGCTTTGATGTATCTATTATCCTGGTGAAAACCTGGTAAATAGGTGCCTTGATAATACCAAAAAAATTGAAAAATGAAAAAATACAAAAAAATTGAAAAATGAAAGAATACAAAAAAATTGAAAAAAAGAGAAAAATACAAAAAAAATTGAAAAAATGGAAAATACAAAAAAAAGAGAAAAAGAGAAAAATGTGTCATTGATGAAAACCTGGTAAACAGGCATCATGGTAGCAAAAATAGAATTTCTACCAAGATGGTGAAAACTTGGTAAACAGGTGCCTCTTGTTCCGCAATGCTCTATCAATCGCAGCATCCCTTGGCTTTCTTGCAGTTTGTTCTCCTGCTTTCCTATTTCAGTTTTCTTTCTTGCTTTAGTTTTCTTTCCTACTTTAGTTTGCTCACTCATGCATTTTCTCTCAGTCATCTTCAAGATTTTTCATGACTTCACATAGATTGAAACTGGTCACACTCGGGGGCATCTTCTTGGTCTAGGGGGCATTGTCCTATCTTTTGGAGTCTCTCTCCTCTTCGTATCAGTCACCAGTGGTTCTCACTGAGTCTTCCTGCTAGTGCCTAGATCTTGCATCAATATTTATGCTTGAGAATCTCTCTCATGTCAGTCACCAATGGTTCTCACTGCGTCTGCCTACTGTTGTTGTATTACTGCGATTTCTCACATCAACTCGCTATTGGCATATTAGACATCAATCTGTTCATTACTTGGGGGCATGGCTCCCCACTTTGATCACATCTTTGGTTTACACTCGATTAAGTAATCTTTTCAGTTCTAAAGGACAACTATCTACTGTCACAAACTGGTGTTTCTCAACACCCCATAAATAGTGTTTTTCAACACTATCTTTGGACACATCTATGTTTTTCAACACACATCGGACATCGCAACGTAAACATCTCTCGATAGAAATCAAACACAATGCACTCACAAGCACAATGGTGTTTTTCAACTCCTTAAACACATACACATTCATAAACTTTGGAACATGCTGAGCTATGATTTAATCTTTCTCTGAATGTTGTTTGTTCTCATGAATTTCATTGATATTTTCTTTGACTTCTGTTTGTGGATGTGGTTTCGATGATCCGACAGGATCAAATAAATAGGGTGTATGTGATAAGAGCTTCTGCATTAAGGTGGAAAAGCCTCACATCCCTCGATCTTGTTATTTGTAAGCCAAGGGGAGGTTGGAACTATCTCATTGATTGTTATTGCTTTGTTTGTTTACTTGTGTACTCCTACTATATCAAACTAGAAACAATGTTCAGGTAAACTTGGATCTTGTGCCCTGACGCTTACATTCATTTCCTACATTTTATTTGATGAAAGTCATATTCATATCCTTATGGTCGCAGCGGCACCAGTAAGGATTATATTGACTACGATGTTCCAAAAGTACTTGATGATGATAATTACGTGATGATTCCAACAACCAAGTCGTAGGATTGCATTTACCTTAGGCTTGCATTCACATTTTAGGCTTGCATAGAAATAGTTTTGGTGCTCTCTTCATTTTCTTCTCATTCTTCGAAGGTTCTCATCTTTTGTCCTGGATTCCTCTTGACTGCACAAGTGTTCGGTCCTTTGCTAAATCGACTATTCTGAATCCATTTTCGTGATCGAAATCAAAATCTGACACTCCTAAGTAGCTCAAAATTGCATTTTAAAATTTTGGGACCGACGTGTTTCGATGCTTGTGTAGTCATCTTTCTAACATCACTTTCTTGCTAGAATCATCTCTTGTCATCATTTTTCTCAGCTTCTACAATCTTTTTATCAAAATCAACTCTAGTCAATTCTAGTCAAACTTAGTCAACTATGGTCAAACCTAGTCAATAGGACCTCCTGATCGCTCTAAATCGATTTTGCCTTCTCTTGATCTATTACTAATTTCTCTAGATCTTTGATCTTATGTCTATCTATAATCTTTTTGCTACCAATCATCTTTCTATCGTGTCATCTTTTAATTTCGCTCCCGAGGGGGCAAGATGATTGCATCATTGAATCTTTTCGTATCATTCTTGAATCAGTCTAATCTGAATCAAAATTCCCCATCGCTAGGGGCATCTCATCACTTGGGGCATATTCAGTCTTTTGTACCTTATGGTCAAAATTGGATATTCCATGATATTGAATCTCTAGGGGCATCTTGATGCCTCACATCTTGTCATCTTGTCATCTATCTTTCTAGGTATCTGAACAGTCTAACTCGGATCCTCAAGACTAAACTTCATTCTGGAGATGATTCTTGAAATCTCATTGGGTATTGGGGAAATCTAACCCTAATTCCTGAAAGTCATGCTTTATTCTGAAGACAGCTCTCAAATTCTCTTTAGACCATTATCTAGGCAACCTAACCTAGATCTCGAAGGGCTAACCTTCGTATTGGGGAAATCTAACCCTGATTCTGGAGATAGTCCTAAATCTTCATTAGCTATCAGTAGACATTGGGGCAATCTAACCCTGATTCTAACCTTCTCTCAAATGGTATTTAGACCATTGTCTTCACAATCTAACTTAGACTTCAGAAAATCATGCTTCATTCTGAAGATGGTTCTACATCTCGGTTTGATCGGTGTCTTGGAAACCTAACCTAGACTCCCTAAATCTTCATCTTCACATCATACTATTCTTTGAATCAACGCAATGCTCACACATTAATTCAAAGAGGGGAAAAATGTAACACCCCAAAATTGGCACCTTACAATTATAATCAATTTTGATGCATTTTCTCATCATCAAAGTCCTATTGTACTAGGCAAATTCTCTTCCTAAATGAATTTAATTGACTTAGTCTCAAATACAGAAAACCTAAATTTGCATAAATCTCACACTATATTTAATTCCTAAATTCTCAAGATTCATTAGCTAAAAAATCCCTATGATTAATTAATTTAATTCTAAAGTCCTAATTTCTTTTAAATTAAATTAATTCCACCCACTTTAGCTAATACACATGAAAAGGGAATTAAAATAATTATTTGCTTATTTGAGTGAATTATCCTCAAAAGAAAATCCATAATTCCATATGAAAAGACACTCATGTGGCAATAATTCATTCTTTTAATTGAATAATTCCTTCAAAATTGTCTCACCTTCCTCCATGGAGATGAAGAGTCATTTGTTTCTTTTCAAGAAACTCTTCATCCCCTTCTCAGGTTGTTCTATATTATGGACCTCATTTTCTTCATTTGGGAGGATCAATTAGAGAGCATCAAAATTATAGCAAAATCTTGTCTCATTTATTTCATGTTTTTAAGCCTTTATTGCATAATTAGCATAACTTCATTTAGAGTAATGGATTGTTGCATCTTAATATAGTTTTCTTACATATCTAATAGCTTAATTTTATCATCTTTTCAAGCTTTCTAGAATAAATATGCATTTCAATTCTTTAATTCTAATGGCGTTTCTCATATAGAGTAATTTCAATTTCAATGTTTATCATACTTTAAATCCTCCATTTTAGCAATGGTCATGGTTGTTGGCTCTCATTCTGAGAGTAAATTTGACACCCCAACTAAATAGGAGGCAACAGGTCACTTCAATAAAGTTTGCGAAATGGATAATTCATGTTCATCTTTGCAAAATTGATGATTGAGTAAGGACTATGTTGGGTTTGTGCCTAATTTAAGAGGTCACATTCAAGCACACACAATATGGAAAGATATAACAAAATTCTAGATGAAGCATTTAAGGCTGAAACTGATTTCACTAAGTTCATCACAGATGTCAAAAGTATCAATGATGCCAGGTGGGAAAGATAGAAGACCCAGTTGGAGAACATATAGAGCTTTGAATGGCCAAAAGAATAAGATGTTACAACATGGGACATATTAACAAATCCCAAGAAGAAAAATATTGTCACTGTTGACTTGGATATGTTGGAAATACAATAATGGGAAAGCAAGATACTGAGAGGGGGGGTGAATCAAATCTTGAAAATTAAACACTTAAAACAAACTGATCCACATTCATGCATAAATGAATCAAATGTAATCTCAGTAAACTCAGATAACAATCATACAATGATGTAAATAACTCATAAAATAATAACTTGGTAACCGAGAAACCAAAATAGGTAAAACTGGGGTGGGGATGACACCCACAAAATTCTCCACTACTGCAATAATAATGTGTACCTATTAAGGTTACAATGTTTGATTACAAAATGTAATCTACCCTATGAAAGTTCTACACAGTTAAGAGCTTCAGATCATTACAATCTACCCTATTAAAGAATTTAAACTTACAATGAAGTAAGCACTTTGTTAAGAGATAAAGAAAGGCCTACTAAAACCACTCTGTTAAAAGATTTTCACCTGATACAATGATTAAAAAGTCTCAAGTATTGATCCTTCAATATGCACTTTGATGCTGATGATGGATCTCCTTTTTTCCATACCTTCTATGATCTCATAATCTGATATTTCTCTTCTATGTTGTTTACTGTGTTATAATCTGCTTGATCTCTACTTCTAAACAAAATAACCCTCTATGCATTTCACTTCAAAATGCAGTAACTTAGACAATTACTCTGCTATCTCTTACATACAAAAAATAGGGTTTCGAAGCAATCTAATATAGCTATACAAATATGATAGTGATATCATAGATCAACGATCAAGATCCAATATCTATATCTTGATGGTATTACAATTAATGTCTACAATGAGTCATGCATAGGATAAAACAATTAAATGCATAAGTAACTTAGTAGAAGAATATTAAATGCATACATAAGTCAGCCCAAAAATCTTATACAAGTCAGCCGGATCACTTATCCTTGAAGTTTGTATACTTCCTGACAAGTATACAAAAACTGTCCTACTCGACATTTAACATCCCTGTCTCTACTCAGCTTGGCAATGTAACTCTACAAACTGAAAAAATGCTCGGCAATGTTGCTTGACCTTGCATAGTTTTAGCTTAGCCATAGTGATAGCCAACTGAAACTACCTAATTGAATGACTAAGTGTTGGTCACTAATCATCAACAAAACTTAGAGATTAACAATCTCCCCCTTTGGTATTAGTGGAAAAAACACTTATCATTACTTCTATACATTTCATCATCAAAATATTCCCTAAGTATGCTAAGTACTCCCCCTAGGAATATACTTATACAAGATGTTTACAATGATTTCAAAAATTATATACAACTATACCTTTGCTATACTGATGTGTCATTCTATATCTATTCATACTTCCTTACCAACTTCTGTACTAACTTGCCCCTTGTTTTTTTTACTGATTTATAGTGGGGTTAAGTTGTACTTATCCAAAAATTATTTATGAAGCTGCAGGGTGGATTCAAATGTAGTATCCCAGCTTTCCTTTGCACTCTTCATAACTTTCTATTTTATTTCTAGCTTGGCAGCTAGACTCACTAAACTTTCTGTAGTCGATAGATTTGCACTACTATGTGATAACTCCTTTGATTTTCAAAGTTCCTTCTGTATTACCTTCAAGTGAGTCAACAAGTTTGTCTGAATAGTTATCAACTTGGCCCTTATTCGACCATCTTTAGCCATAAGCTTGACAATTCTCCTTTGTGCATTTATCAACTTATTATGATGTAAAGAACTAGAAGTAGTATCTTTACCTAAAGTAGTACCAGTTGATCTTAAATCTAACTATAGCTTCTCAACAAGCTGTAGATTATCCTTTGTGAAAAATTCAACATCACATAATTTTATATACAAAGAATAAACATTGGGCGTAACTTTGTCTAAAGTTTCTATAAGAACATAAAGTTCAACTGGTCTTGTGGCAATTTCTTCTGAGATCTTCTCTAGAAATTTGCTCTCAAATCTTCTCCTGGACCATTGTAGAAGCTTCTCATTGTTGTCTATGTCCTCATCTGTTACCTTCTGTACAATGGTGACTAGTTGATCTATGATTGGAGCTTGAGGCATTTCATCATCTAAGTCAAAATCCTTTGTAAATATGTCTTTGATGTCATGCAACACCTGCTTTTGCTTTTGTTCAATCTTCATCTCTTCCTGTCTCTTCTTCCTCTAGTAACTCTTAAAGAGTCCCAATTTGTTCAAAAGATAACTCATTGGGATCCCATTGTAGAATCACAATGAATTCATCTAGTGTTACATCTAAAATATGAGACTTCTTCTTCTTCATTTCTGGAGAACTTATGCTCGGCAGCATAATATCTTTCCCTTTGGCAGTGTCAATATCCAATGCCTCCTTCAATTCTGTCAATACAATATGTGGATTTGGCATACCACTAGTTTTAGGACCTGTAAGAGTGGATGATGCAGAGTGTGGTAGATCAACCAACACTTGCACTACCTCTTCTTCCTTAGGCTTATCAACAATGTTTGTTATCACTACTCCACTATCTAAAACTATCTTCACAACCTCTAAAATAGGTGGATTCTGTGAGGTTACCTCTTGTTCATTTGTTTGCTGCTGCCCTTCACTTTGTTGATTATTGACAACTTCAATTTTCTCACCAGATGCTGTGGACTTATCTTCTTCAGTATCATCTGCCTTAATAGGTGAATCAATGTCTTTTGCACTCGACATCTATTGTTCCTCGGCATTCAAAATTCTTGGATCATAAACTATATAATCCATAGGACTGTCTGTAGTCAAATCAACAAAATTTGTTGCATCCAAAGCATCTTTGGTCTTGTCCTGTTCTACTGCAATTTGATCTTTAAGTATCTATGGTTCAGGAGTAGTCTTCACTTCAACTTCTTGTGCCTTTGGCTCAAATGTCCCTTCACCAGATTTCTTGTCTTTTGGAATGGCCAGTCCAAAAATCACTTTCCAGATCCTTGTACTTTGCTGTACCAAACCTTCTATACCATTCTTCAGAATAGCATAGCCTCTGAGTTTAGGAACAAACCTACTCGTATAATCCGCAATGAAATTGGTTCATTGTTTGGAAGTTAACTTAGGTATTATCTTGGCTAGAGTTCCTTCCCTGATTTATCTTTCGGTGGCAAGTGCAAATTCTCATTTGCTTGACAGAATATCATAAAGTTCATCAGGCACATGATTTCCTATCTCTGTAGTAGTCAATTTGAAAGTACTCATCATGTCCAAGAGTCATTCCTGAACTTTGTGTCTATCTGTTGTTTTCAACTTTTCATACTTGATGAACTTAAACGTTGCTAACCTTGCTGAATTCCTTAAAGTGTCACATACCTCATCAATACTTGATGGTTTCTTGAATTGAGCTTTAGGTATGTTGCTGGGTTCATCAGTTTTGTCATCTCCTCATCACTATCTGGCCTCAAATCTAATTTCCTTCTTGGTCTCTTTGCTGGCTTACTCGGCTCAGCCTTAGGAGCAACCTTTGCCTCCTTTCCAGAACTACTTTCAGAAACTTTCCTTTTACCATACACTATTGTTTTCACTTCTACTCAGGAAGTAACAGTAGATGCTCTTGTCCTCAGATGATTAGCTGCAGGAGGTGTGATCTTGGGTTTGGCTTGGATTTGCTTGGTTACTATGACAATAGATGGTTTCTTTCCCTTAGCTTTCTTAGTAACCACTTATTATTCTTCCTCCTCCATAGATATATCCTCACCTTGTCCAGTGGTCAGGCCTAGAGATGCATCCTCAGGTTCCTCATCACTACCTAAGCCAACCATTTTCTTTAGGTTTTTCACTATCTTCTTTCTTTTCCTCTCCATAGTCCCTTCATTCAAACTTCTAGAAATCTTAGCCTTAGCTTCATCAAAATTTCCAAATCTCTCTGCTGTGGTGTCAATTTCCTTAGCTAGAAGTGCAGTGATGGCAGGTGATGCTTCATCAACATTGATTTCATATGGAAATGGCTCTAAACATGTTATCCTAGGAGTCACTACCCTGATATAAGTATTATCTATCTCAACTAGAAAACAAATTTCCTCATAGTGCTTCTCCACTAGTGACTTAGGAATCCTAGTCCTTAATCTCATTCTCTTCTTGAATTCTACAAAATAGCTCCCCATTATGCTATTGAAGTTACTCCCTAGTTTTTGTATACATTCACTAATCTGAACTGTAATGGGTCTATCCTTTTTCCAAACAGTATTTCCCAGTGTAGGAAATGTGTCCTGAATGTAGAAAAATATACATGCTAGTAAAGAACCAAACTTACATGACAAGCTCTTAGCTTTTTTGATTGATGCTAGGTTCTCAGATAACTGTGTCTACTGTAGCTTGGAAAGATCATATGTGTGACTCTTCTTCACAATTTTCCATTCCTGATCAACTGCTATACAAGGAACACTATCCAATCTACTGGACTGATAGAAATTGTGTGCAATTACCCTTACTCCAAAGTCAAGTTGTAGGTCAGTAATTGTAGAGATAGTCATACCTCTATTATTCCATACTACTCCAGTGTTCAATGTAATTTCCTCTTTTCTGTTATCCCTCATGGTTCATTTTCCATTCACTATAGGATATCCAGTCACTCGATGAATCATGCTTCTAGTGATCTTGACTAGTCCATTATCCAACCACATGCACATGTCATGAACTTGGCTAAGGATAACTTTTATCCATTCATCTTTGAATCCTTGGGGAAAATCTAGGGCATGAGTTAACCCTTTGTTGGCTAAATGTTTGAATTCTGCCTTCATAACTCCATTATCACACAATTTACTGTAGGATTTCCTCAATTCACTATCTCCTACTTCTGCAATCTTAACCATAAAGCAAGATCGAACATCATGAATCATAAGTACCTTGGGTGGAATGGAGGAGAGGGCTCCCATTAAATCACTCTATATCACACTTTCAAGAATGGATCAAAAGTTGAGAGGTTCACATTCATCACTCCGTATCAACTGAATTTGTTCTGGTTTTGCCTCCATACTCTTAGCTGGTGCAAAAGAATTTGCAGCCATAATTCTGTAATTTAGGGTTTGAGAGATGGAAAATAGAGTACCTCGGCAAGTAATGCTTCACACTGTTCACTATTCACCTTAAGATTCCCAATGACATGCTTATAGAATATTTGTTGCTAGCTCTGTTAAAATCAATTTTGCAAATCACTTCAATCACTCTGTAAATAGTAAAATCACAAGGTAAAAATGAAATGTTGACTGTTCATCCTTTATAAGCTTCGAAAGGTCAAGGTAGGTAAGCATTAAATCTTCTGCCCATTGAGTTAGTGCAAACCAGCTACCCTCGCCCTTCACAAAATTTACTCGGTCAACAAAACTTGGCACTCACAAGAGAACTCGGCTTTAGTGTCCATGATAGATGCTTGGCACCTATAGTGCAATTTTCTCATCTTGGCATTTTTTCTTCAAAATATGTCCTGGTGCATCTTAACATATGCAAATATGGACTTTTGTACATTTCATGTTAGGAACTGACGTAAGATAAGAATTTTAGATACAGTTCCTTGCATACCTCTTTCTCTTAGTTGGAGATGATGTGATCACCTAATCCATTGGATTGGGTGACCTCGGCTTCATTAGATTTACTGCTGCATGGTTCAGACTTCTTAACCCATGTATTGTTCATCTGTGCTCTAATTTGCTCAACTATAGGTGCAGGTACTCTAGTTTTGCAATCTTTCCTTGTATGACCAATTTTTAGACAACTGTGACAAACTAGGCTTCCATTCATCCAACTTTTAGAATTTCCTCTGAAATGTGTCCTTATGCAGTTTTCTCAAACATGTCCATACTCACCACAATAATGACAACTATGCCATGTGTTGTAATCCCAATTGTAAGTATTTCCTTTTCTTGGTGATTTCTCTTGTCCTTTTGATGTCCATTGTTGTTTACCTTTAGATCTGCAATCTTGTGCTCTATGACCATATTTGTGACAAATATAACAATTACCATTGAGTCTAGGTGTTTTGCTTTCCTTTGCCTTACATTCACGTGCTTGATGTCCAAACTTATTATAGTTAAAGCAATAACCATTAAAGTTAGTTTTTGGATTGGACTTACCATTCTTTCTTAGGAAAATGTTTGTTGTATGACCTGGTTTTCCACAGTGAAGGAAAGTAGGCTATCTTTGTAGTGATTCCCTAGGTGAGCCAAAGATGCATAGCTAGGGATCACAGAGAGTTGCAGAGGTGAAAGGAGGGATTGAAAGCATTGGTTTCTGAAATCCAAGCTTGTGGAGAGGAGGACATATGTGTGAAGAAGCCCAAAGTTCAATGTGAATATTTGGTGAGGGATCCTTCATAGAAAAAATAAAGATTCTAATGACTATGCTTAGTTTGAGTTGAAAGCCTTAAATTTAGGCTTGTAAGTAGGAACCCATTGTAGAGACAATTTGGGAGGGCAAGACCTAGAAAATCCTTTAGGTCTCTGTAAAGGGTGTTATAATCAAAATTTAGTTTTTCATCTTGTTAAGGATAATTTTAAGTTATTTCAGAAAAGGTATCTAATTAGGCCTAATTGCTTATAGCCCTATTTTGGGTGAATTTGCTATGGTTCTTGGGACTCGTTTAAAGTTATATTGAAAATTGTATTTTTTGGCATTGGATTGGATCCAATTGACTTCCTAGAAGCCTACCTCTCCATTTGGGATTGATCTTGAACATGTTGGGTCATTTAGGGAAGGTGGTGCAAGAAGAGCTCCATGGGCTAGGTGATGAGTGATTTGATTTCTTGATTGGTGTATACAAGTTGAAAGAAAAAGGATCTTGTGTAGAGAGTCCTTGGGAGATTAGGGTTAGTAAAGAACCCTAATAGGTCAAAGAAGTGGCCTATAGGATACCCTAGAAGGAGTTAGGGTACATAGAAAGACTTGTAGTTACATCAGTTATGGTAAAATTCTTCTTTGTGCAACTCTCACTTGGATTCTTTCCTATTTCCTAATTTCTATTTTTTCCCTTAATATTTATAACATCGTATCAAAGCTAATAATCCTTGTTTGAGAGTTTATAGGTTTTCATTATCTAACTTTTGTTGTAGGTTTTTTTTTGGATTTTTTTTGGGTTTGGCCAATTCTCAGGCAAACCCAGCGTTCTTTCTTCCTTGTTTATCTAGTTCTCATTATTTTACCCTCTATCAAGAAACCACAAGGGATTTAAGATTTGCATGTTTTGTTCTTTATCATTAAATCAATATTAAAATCCATTTCTAGCATTTTTCTTCTTCCATCTCTAATGTCTCTCCAGGTTTTCTAAATCTTTGTTTAAATTCATCTCTTCTAGCACTTTTTTATTACATTATCGAGCTGCTATTATATCTCTACACAGGTTTATCTTATTCCATCATATATATGTACATATATATGTGTGTGTGTGTGTGTTATAGAATAATATGCAAAAAAATGCAAATATTAATGCACAGAAGAGAATACAAAGACACAGAGATTTAACGTGGTTCACCCAATCCCTAGGCTACGTCCACCAACAACGAGTCCAATATTTTTGTTATTATCCAATAATTACAATCTCAAACCTACAACTCAATACCATCACAAGAAGCTATGAAAATCCCTCATACATTGAAATATCAAAACCCTAAGCCCTTTTCACAAGCATATTTGACCTAACCTAATTAGAGCAAAAAATTACTCTGACTAATAGAAAATCAATGGTCAACCCTTTACATTATTATTAAGTCATTGTTGGCATCGAGGGGTGCTGCCCCTCGACCCCGCCCTAGGGTGCTGCCCCTTGACCCCATTAGGGGCTCTACCCCTTGACCCCACCTGGGGCACTACCCTAGGACCCCGAGCTTGGGGCCGATAAAGATATGTCTAGGGGGAAACTGCACCGAAAGAAACTGATTCTGATTAGGCTCTAAGAACATAACAATCTCCCACTTGGAGACTGATCAAACTCCACAACAATATCCTCCCACTTGGAGATTGATCGACCAAACCTGTAGCTCCCATTGGAATAAAGAAACCACCCTGGACTCTGCTGTTCTTTTATTTTGTTCAGTCTAGAAGACCAATCAAAGTTGAAGAGGAATTCAGCTTCTCCCTTATCACTACCTTTGTAAACATATCTGCTAGATTATTATCTGTATGTATCTTCTCCAACTTTAACTATCCATCATCCAAAACTGACCTGATGAAATGATATCGCAATTGTATGTGCTTTGTTTTTGAGTGCAAAGTAGAATTCTTTGCAAGATGAATGGCACTCTGACTATCTGAATACAAATAATTATCTACCTATGGATGTCCCAATTCTTCTATGAAGAATTGAAGCCATATCATCTCCTTGGCTGCCTCTATAGCAACAACATACTCTACCTCTGTAGTGGATAACACATTCACCTTTTGTAACTGAGAAATCCAGCTCACTGTTGTCCCACCAACAGTAAATACATAACCTATAGTGCTTCATCTGGTATCTATATCTCCTACCAAATCTGAGTCAACATAGCCATGAATAGTAGTAGAAGAGCCCCCAAAGTGTAAACACTTATTGGATGTACCTCTCAAATATCTGAGAATCCATTTGACTACATTCCAATGCTCAATCCCAGGGTGACTCATATACTAGCTAACAACTCAGACTGTGCAATATCTTTCCTAGTACATACCATAGCATACATTAAGCTCCCTACAGCTGAATCATAAGGTATCTTGGACATTTTTTCCTTTTCTTCTGGTGTCTTTGGACACATTTCTTTAGTCAATTTCAAATGACCAGGAAAAGGTGTAGTGACAGCTTTGGCATTCTTCATGTAGAATCTCTGCAACACCTTTTCAACATAATCAACCTGAGATAGAGTTAATTTTTTGTTCTTCCTATCTCTGCAAATTTTCATGCCAAGGATTTGTTTTTCTGTCCCCAAATCCTTCATA
>MU225021.1:1252061-1264875 GCA_018584345.1 Thuja plicata | reverse complement strand
CTAAATGCAAATCTTCAGTAGCCACAATACTTAAAATAGTATGAATAGAAGTCATTTTAACAACTGGAGAAAAAATCTCATCAAAATCAATACCATGTTTCTGTGCAAATCCTTTTATGACTAATCTAGCTTTAAATATTTTCTTACCTCAATCTTCTTCTTTCAACCTATAAACCCATTTATTCTACAAAGCCCGTTTACTTGTAGGTAACTTACATAAATCCCAAGTCTGATTTTTCAGCAAGGAGTCCATTTCATCTGTCATTGCAGACTCCCACTGAAGTTTTGTATCCACCTGCATAGCTTCATTATATCATTCAGGTTCACCAACATCAGTTAATAAGATAGAATACAAAGAAGGTGAAAATCTATCTGGAGGTCTACTTAGCCTTGTTGACCATCTAGCATTCACTGGGGTGTGTGGTATTTGTTGTTGCAGTTGTTGCGAAGCATAAGGAATTTTTGGAACATTATCATTTGGAATATCATCCAGCACTACATAATCATTTTCTTTCTTCTCATGCTGCTACAACAGATCTTTGTACAACACTTTCTCATTGAATATGACATCTCCGCTTCTTACAATTTTATGATTTTAAAAATCCCAAAGCCTATAACCAAATTCATCAATGCCATATCCAACAAATATACATTTCTTAGATTTGGCTTCCAACTTGGTTCTATTTTCAAAATCTATATGTGCAAACGCTTCACAACCGAAGGTTCTGAGAAAAGAATAACTCACCTTCTTACCTGTCCATGCTTCCTCTGGGATACCACAACCCAAGGGAGTAAAGGGACCTCTATTTATCAAATATACAATAGTATTTACAGCTTCTTCCCACATTTTTAGGGGAAGCCCAACATGCAACCTCATGCTCCTAGCACGTTCCATTATTGTCCTGTTCATGTGTTCAACCACTCCATTTTCCTGTGGAGTCCTTGGAACTATTTTCTATCTATGAATACCCATAGAGGCACAATAATCTTCAAATTATTTTCTACAATACTCACCACCATTATCAGATCTAAGACATTTTAATCTTTTTCCAGTCTCATTTTCAACCAAGCTTTTCCATTTCTTAAAAGTTTCAAATACATCCGAATTCTGTCTAATGAAATATATCCATACTTTCCTAGTTGCATCATCAATGAATGTAACATAATACAAAGAGCCACCAAGGGAAGATACTTGAGCTGGACCCCATACATTTGTATGCACAAGCTCTAGTTTATCATCTTTCTTTTCCTTCCCACTCTTTATGAAACTAACTCTCTTTTGTTTTCCATACACAAATTTCACAGAAATCCATATTAACACATTTCAGACCTGGTAGAACTTTCTTTGAATGAAGTAATTTCATACCTTTTTCACTCTTGTTCCCAAGTCTATTGTGCCAAATCGCTGTTTCAAAATCTCTAGCTACTATCTCTTGTTCTACCTGCTCAAATGTAGCAACTGTTCCTGAACATTCATTTTTCTCTGAAACAATTAAAGTAGAGGGAATAGTATGTCCTGTACAAAGATATAAGGTGCCTACTTTCACACCTTTTTCTACTACTAAGAAACCTTTTGAAACCTTCCAATTTTTATCATTAAAAGTAACTGTGCAACCCTCATCAGCGAGTTGCCCTACTGAAATTATGTTCCTACTCAGCCTTGGAACATGTCTTACCTCTTGTAGTAGCCAATGATTCCCATTGTGCAACTTAATCTTGATTCTACCTTTCCAACAATTGGACAGGGTTCATTATCTCTCAAATAAACTAACCCAAAATCCCCTTGGACATAATCAACAAAATAACCTCTATGGGGTGTAGCATGAAATGAAGCCCCTGAATCTAACACCCATGAATCATCAACATTTTCTAAAGACAAGAGCAAAGCATCCTCTTCGGATTTGTTACTTACCACATTTACCTCCTTGTTTCCATCATGTTTGTCTCCTTGATCTTTCTTCCAAGACCAACAATCTTTCTTCTTATGTCCTGGTTTTCCATAGTACCAGTAGTCACTAGGTCCTCTTGACTGAGACCTCTTTCCCTTTTACTTCCCTCATGATTTTCCATGATTTCTAGAGTTGTTTCCTCTATCTCTTGTTCTGCCTCTTCTTTTTGCGTTCAATACACTACCCGATGTGGATGCCCTTGAGATTTTCCTATGAATTTCCTCACTCAATATAACACCAACAACATCATCAAACTTTAGGGTATTCGAACCAGAAATAGAGTTACTAACAACCATTACCAAGCCATTCCAACTTTATGGCAAAGAGCACAAAATCAAGAGATCCCTAACCTCTTCATCAAAGGTAATTTTAACTGAAGTTAACTGACTTGTAACTATATTAAACTCATTTAAATGATCAGTGACTAATCCACCTTCTACCATTTTCATGTTAAATAAATGCTTCATGAGAAATACCTTGTTTGAAGCTGAAGGCTTTTCATACAACTTCGCTAGGGTTTCCATCAGATCTTTAGCTGTCATTGCTCCAGTAATATTGAATGCCATCAATTATGCTAGACATAAACGAATACTCCCCAATGCCTTCCTATCCAAAATATCCCAATCTTCCTTAGACATTGCTACCTCTTTCTTGGCTATTCCCTCTAATGGCCACCATAGATCCTTCTGATAGAGATAGTCCTCCATTTGCATCTTCCATAACTAGAATTTCTGCCCATTAAACTTGTCAACCTTCATCCTACCCTCATCTTCCATTTCTCCCACTTAACCGAGAGACTCTCCCACTAACTCGTGAGACCTGCTTCAGAGAATAGATGAAAGAACGAATGAAAAAACCTCTCTCTGATACCACTTGTTAGAATAATAAGAAGAAAAATGCAAATATTAATGCACGGAAGAGAACACAAAGACACAAATATTTAACATGGTTCACCCAATCCCTAGGCTACATCCACCAACAACAAGTCCAATATCTTTATTATTATCCAGTAATTACAATCTCAAACCTGCAACTCAATACCATCACAGGAAGCTACGAAAATCGCTCATACATTGAAATATCGAAATTCTAAGCCCTTTTCACAAGCATATTTGACCTAACCTAATTAGGGCAATAACTACTCCAACTAATAGAAAATCAATGGTCAACCCTTTACATTATTATTAAGTCATTGTTGGGGCCGATAAAGATATGTCTGGGGGGAAACCACACCGAAAGAAATTGAGTCTGATTAGGCTCCACATACATAACAATATATATATATATACATATATATATACATATATATATATACATATATATCTATACATATATATATATATCTATACATATATGTATATCTATACATATATATATATATACATACATATATATATACACATATATATACATGTATATACATATATATGTATATATAAATATATATATATATATCTATATATATGTATAGATATATATATTTATATATATATATACATATAGATGTATATATATGTATATATATGTATATATGATTTCAGATTTATTAAAATTTTTTTTTTTCTAAAAAACTAGAAAAAAATAGGAAAAGACAATTTTGGTGCACAAGATGAAATTTATGTCTCCCAAAAAGATGTTGAAACAATCACCAATCTAGCTAATATATATATATATATATATATATACAATTTTAGATTTATTACAAACAACAAATTTCTAAAAAACTAGAAAAAAATAGGAAAAGACAATTTTGGTGCACAAGATGAAATTTATGTCTCCCAAAAAGATGTTGAAACAACCACCAATCTAGCTGAGCTAATCAATAATCCAAATAACTTCTCTTCATGCAACTGCCTATAAAAATTCAGCCAAAACCCACATCTAAGTCAAAAGTAGGGACCAAATTTGGGAGATACTACGCCTTAATCCACCACCTTTTTCAAGAGCCACAGATGGGATTGAGATTGAGGCATTTATTTTGAGTTTCCATAGATGCTTTGGATTGTGCCCTTATGGGAGAAATACAAGGGAAAACTTTGTGATCCACTTGTTGAGAGGGATAACCTCTACTTGGTGAAGGATAGAGGAGTTTAAGAGTAATCTATTTATTGACACCCTCACATGGAGGACTTTCTTAGAGAGATTAAGAGACCGTTACCTATTTGAGCACTATAGACAATGATGGATAGATGAGATCCATGACCTTCAATAAAGGGGATTCACGTCATGCAGTATGAGATTACGTTCCTTGAGCTTCTTCCATATGTGAAGTACATGAGAGATGAGAAGCTTATGGTCAACCAATTTGTAAAGGGGTTGAATGCATCTATATATGGTCCATAGTTGTACCATATCTGGTCCATACTAGATACAAACATTATGAGTTCATTTTTGTACCATTTGGTCTTACAAATGTCCTAGTTGTATTCATGTGCCTCATGAATGGGGTATTCCACACTTTCCTTGACAGTTTTTTGGTAGTGTTCCTTGATGACATATTGATATATTTTTGTGATGAGAAGGAACATGAGGAGCACTTGAGGAAGGTGTTACAGTGTTTGAGGGATAATTATTTGTATGGAAGCTTCTCAAAATGTACCTTCTTTAGATTAGAGGTCATATATTTAGGCCATGTTATATCAGGTGATGTGATCTTAGTGCACCCATAAAAGATTGATGCCATTATGAACTGGCCATCACCTACTACTGTGACCAAGGTTAGGAGCTTCACGAGTCTCGTAGGTTATTATAGACAATTTGTTGAGGGTTTCTCTAGAGTGGCTCATTCCTTTACATCCCTTTAGCATAAGGGAAAGAAATTTGAATGGACAGAGAAGTGCAGGAGGGCCTTTCAGGAACTCAAGAAGGCACTTACCAGTGCTCCCATTTTTGTAGTGCCAAAGGCTTTAGCGGATTGTTTTGTTTGCATAGATGCCTCCCTTGATGGTTTGGGGGAAGTACTTATGCAGGGTGGGCAAGCTATTGCATATGAGTCTAGGAAACTTAAGGGTCATGATCTCAACTACCCTACCCATAAACTTGAGCGTGCAAAAATAGTAAATTCTTTAATGTGATGATGACACTTCCTCTTAGAGCATCACTTTGAGCTTCATTCTGATCATCAAAATTTGTAGTACATATTCACTCATCCAAACCTTAATGCTAGGTAGAGGTGATGGATTGATTTCTTATGTGAGTATGATTTTTATTTTCATTACATCAAGGGGAAGGAGAATGTAGTCACCGATTCTTTAAGTAGGAGGCAACATGAGTATCATCCATGATCACTAGAATGAATTTGAGAGGCCATATATTAAATTGACTTCAAGAGGATTAGTTTTATGTGGATATTTTTCAATTGGTTTCAGCTCAGAGACCCCTTAAGGGGAGGTTCTCATTTTTTTCCTAGGGCTACAATGGGATTTTATTCCATATGGGATGTCATGGAACTCTGTATCATATGTGGAATATTTCATTTGTACAATATTCATTTTTTCACTAAAAAGTCAATGGGCCTACCTTCTTGGATGAGTACAACACCAATGCCCTCATGTGAGGCATCACAGTCCACTTCAAACACTTTATCAAAATATGGCAAGGCCAATATATGAGCTTTAGTGACCTTCTTGGTTAGATACTAGAAACTCTCTTCAGCCTCTTTGGTCCATGAAAAATCCTAACCTATAGTGAAATTTGTCACAAGTGCTACATTGCTACTTAAATTCTGAATGAACGTTCTATAGAAAGTATCCAAGCCATGAAAACTTCTCACCTCGGTGATACTATATTGACTATGTGGTGCAGGAGCACCCATAGGTTGTCTAGGAAAACTAAGAAATCTATTTTAATTTATTTTTGTGTGAGCCTTAGGGAATTTTTTTGTATTTTATTGAAGGTCACATTGACCACAGTGTAGGTAAAATAAGGTTTTGATCTATTGAGTCTTAGGACTTTTGCAAGGTGTAATTAGGGCTAAGAAGTTGTAAAGCCTTCTAATTGGCACAAGTTGAATGATGATGTAATCATGATGTCAATAGGGTAAAATTTGGGTTAGAAACATGTTTTGGTCATTAACATAGTGTTTGGGAAATATTTTATGAGTTTTGGAACTCATCTTCTTAGTTTTGCACAAAATTGTGTAAAGTTGCAAAAGTTGCAAAATGTAACTTTGCAACTTTTGAAATTTTTCTCGGACTACATGAAATTTTTTTATAACTCATCGAAGAAGATTCCAAGGGAAAAAATAAGTATTTTTTGACCATATTTATGACATTCCTTGACTTTGGAGCCAGGTTGGATGCCTATTGTACGGACTAAGTTTTTGAAATCAAGAAAGCATATGAGATTGTGTGTGTAATTCCTTTGTTTTTGCATAGCAATGATAATTTAATGGATTAGTTTTGGCACTATAACTCATGAATGATGTAGGGTATTTAGTTTCTTTATTATGTCTGGCATTAGATAGACATTCCATTTAGTTTAAATCACTTCTTGTAAATAGTGTGTGATCTTCACTATCAGTGGTTTGAACTAGGCAGTTTGTAAAGAATGGAGTGCTAACTCATTTTCCCACCGTACAAATTGTACAACCCTTTGGGAATAGTGAATAGACTCCATGTGTGTACATATGGTAGGAATTTTTTCCCTTGAAACAAAAGGAGATATTTTTGGAGTCTTTCCCTAAGCGAGCCAGAGGTGAACCCGGCTAGGAAAGACCACAATGCAGAGCACTTAATTTGCATAGGTAATTAATTACAGACAAATTTACTTTTGGAGAAGGAATATATGAGTCTTGCAAAGATTTTTTGAAGAGGGAGAGAATCTACCAATCCACTTGATCAGTGAAAACTTGCTAAATTTGCAAAGGGGGCAGGAAGAGCATAAAAAGCCTTAATTTCACTCATTTTTTGTTAGGGCATTATACAGCAAGTTGTGACCCCACGACCCCAAAACTCCTTGACGTGTAGGAATATGAACCAAGAATCAAAAGAAGATATTCAGGGTTTTTTTGGAAGGATTGGGAGAAAATACTCAATTTCTTAGGGAAGGAGACCTAATTGCTAGTAGCCTTTTAGGCCTAATTCAGAAGTTTTGTGAACTTGACTTGTTAGTGGAACTAGGAGTGATTCATAGCATCCCTAATATGAGTGATTCATAGCATCTCTAAATCACCCCCATAGCTATACAAGACTTTATCAATAATTTGGAGGTTAGAAGACTTAAGATGAACTAAGGGCTAATGTTGAGTGGAGTAAGAATGCAAGGAGTTTACGTTGTTAGATTGAAATTTCATGATAGTTGGGTTAGCTAGAGAGACCAAGGGATCCCAATAAAGAAAAGGTCCTTTAGGTGACAAGTGGTGTGGTGTAGACACCCTAGAAGATCTTAAAGAAGTCTAGAGTATGAATTAATGAGTGATTCATCCAACCTCCCTATCAGATTGGTATCAAAGTGCCAAAATAGTTGGGATTGTTAGTGCATGTCAGATTGCGAGTCTAGTGGGCCCACAATGACGATAACCAATGTGCAATTGCCCAAGAAGGTCGATGATGAAGAAGTTGAAAATAGGCTATTGAGGGAAAGAATAGCTCAGCTTGAACAAGCATTAAGAGAAGTGCAAACCTAGATTGATGAAATCAGTGAAAAATTGGAATAGAAAGAAGCTAAGGGTAAAGAGGTTGCAGAGGAAGAAAAAACCCCTGAACCTGACCCTATATTGAAAGAAGAGACATTCTTGTAGGAATTAAAGACTATGATTTGGAAGTAACTTGAAGGAATACCACAATTCAGTGGGAAGATGGAGGTAGATCTAGTAATTGATTGGATTAAGGGCATGGAAAAACACTTTGAGTGTGATGGAGTCATAGTAGGTCAAAAGGTTAGAGTGGAAAAATCAAGGCTTAGAAGCTCTTCTTTGACATGATGGAAGTTTGTTCAATTAGGGAGAGAAAAATAAAGAAAGAAACCAATTTCAACTTTGAATGGAATCGTTATCAAAGTGAAGGAAGAATACATACTGGATTATTATGAAATTCGGTTACATAAGAAGAGGAAAAGATTAAGACATAAAGATATTGATGTCGATTCCTACACTGAGGAATTTCAGAAGTTGTGCATTAGATCAAATGCCTCTGAGGATGAAAGCCTTAAAGTGGCTAGATACCTTAATGGTTTGAAATGGAGTATACAAGAGGAGATGACTCTTCTTAGTCCCAAAAAAATGCACCAATGTTATTAATTGGGCATAAATATTGAAGAGAAAGGTAGAAGAAAACAAGATCATACTTCCAAGAATAGGGGAAGAGGAAGAGATCAAAGGGGACATAGAGGAGGATACACAGGCAGAGGGACTTATCAGAGAAACCAAGTAGATTCTAAACTTGTAGAGCATGGAAATGAGACCACTACTAGAGGGGGCCATGGAAGAGGTAGATGAATACAAGGGAGTTCTAACAGAGGAAGAGGTGCAAGAAGAAGAAAACATTACTTTTTTAGCATGAAATGTTACAGTTGTTATCAAGTGGGTCATCCTGCTTATAGGTGCCCCGAGAAAACATATTCTTCTAACAATGAGAAGATAGTGACATATGTTCAGGAAGACACATCAAGTATCAAGTCACATAAGATTAGTCACATTGAATTAGATATGGGGGAGAATTTGATGTTTAGGAGAGTCCTAATCATACAACCAGTCAAGGAGGAGCCAAAGAAAAGAAGAGCCTTATTTATAATAAGGTTAAAAATACTTGGTAAAGTATGTAAGGTATTTGTGGATTTAGGGTCTATAGACAATATAGTCTTAGAGGAGGCAGTTAAGAAGCTAAAGTTGGAGAAGATACCTCATACAAATCCCTATAAGGTGACATGGTTGAACAAGGGACAAAGTGTCCTTGTTAATAAATAGACTTGGGTGGAGTTCTCCATTGGAGAATATAAGGACAAGTTGAATTGTGAAGTGTTCCTAATGGAGGCATGCCATCTCCTACTAGGTAGGCCATGGCAGTATGATAGAGGAGCCATCTATGATGGGATTGAGAATAATATCTCATTCATGAAAGATGGGAAAACATTTAAGATACAGTCACTATTAGATGAAGAAGAAATACAGTCAAAGATGCCTAGTGTCTTGTTAAGTAGTGGAAATGAGTTTATCAATACTCTTCAGCAAGGAGGTGAAGGTTATTGTATCATGGTGAAAATGAAGGGAGAAGAAAAGACTATGTTGACACCTATACCAAAAGAAGTACAAAACTTACTAAATAAGTACAAGGTCATAGTCAGTGATGGGACATGAACAATATTGCCTCCTAAAAGAGCTATTAGTCATCAGATAGATTTCATGCCATGGACCTCATTTCCTAATAAGACAACCTATAAAATCACACCAGATCTAAACCAAGGAGTGGCTAGGCAACTACAGGATCTATTAGACCAAGGGATAATCCAAAAGATCATTATTCCATGTGAAGTACCAGTGGTATTAGCATAGAAGAAAGGTGGTAAGTGGAGACTTTGCACTCACTCTAGGGCTATAAATAGGATCACAATAAGATATAGGTTTCCTATACCTAGGATTGAAAATTTAATGGATTGTCTAGGAGGGTCTAAGTACTTTACTAAGTTGGACCTCGAGAGTGGCTACCATCATATTAGAATCAAAGATAGGGATAAATGGAAATAAGACCAATGATGGTTTGTATGAGTCCAGAGTTATGTCATTTTGCCTCTCAAATGCCCCTAGCACATTGATGAGGCTCATGAATGAAGTGCTTAAGGATTTCACTAGGATATTTATGGTAGTGTATCTAGATGATATACTCATTTTTAGTAAGACAGTAGAGGAACATTTGAAGCATGTGGAGATGGTACTCAAAAGGTTGTATGAGGAGAAGTTATCCATTAATCTAGAGAAGTGTGAGTTCTTCAAGCAAGAGCTCGTGTATTTGGGTTTTGTTGTATCCCAAGGTTCACTGAAGATGGACCCAAGCAAGGTGGAAGCTATTCTAAATTGGCCTACACCAACCACTGGGACAAAGGTAAGGAGTTTCCATGGGTTAGCCTAATTCTATAGAAAGTTTAAAAGAAAGTTTAGTGGAATTTGTGCACCAATGCTTTATACCTTTAAGGGTGGTCTAAATACTAAGTTTAGGTGGAATCTTGAAGCAGAAAAGGGTTTTGAGAAGTTGAAACAAGAAGTGGCTACTCAACCCATTATTTTTTTACCTATTTTTGAAAAGATATTCACATTGGAATGTGATGCAAGTGGCATTGCAGTAGGAGGAGTACTAAGCCAAGAAGTTTCTTTCTTCAATGAGAAGCTCAATGAGGATAAAAAGTACTATGCTTATGATTTAGAGTTATATGCTCTAGTTCATTCTCTAAGGAAGTGGAGAAATTATCTCCTACCAAAGGAGTTTGTAGTGTTTATAGATAACTAGGCACTCATCTACATCAACACATAAGAAAAGTTAAGTAATAGGCACTTGAAGTGGATGGAGTATCTTCAAGAATTTACATTCACTATCAAGAATAAAAAGGAACAGTTGAAAAAGGTGGAAGATGCACTAAGAAGAAGGATGGTGAGAATGCAAGAAGTTTAGTTTCATACAATTGGAAGAGAGAGTTTCAAGGATCTCTATGGTGATGATGAATATTTCTCTGAAGCATATAAGGTATGTACAAATTTTGAGAATCATTTTCAAAGTCAATTGTCAAAGTATACATTACAAATTGGAATTTTTTTCAAATGGAATTAGTTATTTGTTCCCAAGGGCTCCATTAGAGAGAACCTTTTCTAGGAGAATCACAATGGAAACTTCAGTGGACATTTTGGTATCAACAAGATAATGAAGTTAGTATAGAGATTTTATTATTGGCCCAAGTTGCTAAGTGATGTTAGAAGATATGTGGAGCAATGTATGGTTTGTATGAAATCCAAAGGGGGAGCTAGAAATGTAGGTTTGTATCAACCTCTACCTATTCCAAATAGACCATGGGAATGTACTAGCATGGATTTTTTTGTAGGTCTCCCTAAAAGAAAGACAAGGTTGGAGAGTGTTTATGTGGTGGTAGATAGGTTTAGAATAATAAGCCATTTCATTCCTTGCAAGACCATACATGATCCTAGTTATATTTCTCATCTCTTTTTAAAAGAGATTGTGAGGATTCATTGATTTCCATTGAGCATAGTATCAAACATAGTTGTGAAGTTTATGAGTCATTTTTGGAAGACTCTATGGAGCAGACTAGGTACTAAATTTTCTTTTGGCTTAGCTTACCATCCTCAAATAGATGGTCAAACTGAAGTGATCGATAGGGTGTTAGGTAACCTTCTAAGGTGCCTAATGAAGGAGTATGGTCAGACATGGGACTTGGCCATACCACAAGCTGAATATGCATACAATGACAGTGTGAATAGGACAACAGGAAGGAGTTCTATGGAAATAGTATATGGGATGCACCCAAGGGGTGTGTGTGAGCTTGGAGATCTAGGAGCTATGGAGTATAGGAGTGGCCATGTAGAGGATTTCACTCAAACTATGAAGGAGATTCAGGAGCAAGTGAAGAAGACTATCACTGAGGCTACTCAAAATTTGAAAGCTAAGGTGGATGTGTCTAGGAAAGATATACAATTTCTATTAGGTGACTATGTCATGGTACATCTCAACAAATCTGGTTGCAGAAAGGAGTACCAATGAATTTTCAATTGAAGAGAGTGGGACCATGCAAGGTGATAGATAAGTATCAACAAAATGCTTACAAGATAGATCTTCCTGAAGGTTTACGTATTTCACTAGTGTTTAATGTGACTGACTTGATCAAGTATAAAGGACCACTGACTAATATGAATCAAAATAGTAAGGAGGTATTGGAGGATGTATGTACCGAAGTCTTACCTCCAAAGGACAGGCTTCAAGTAGACATGATCTTGGAATCTAGAGTGAAGAAGTCTACTAGGCACAAGGACTACATGGAAAAACTCTTACAGTGGAAGGAAAAACTAGAGTTTGAGGCTAAATGGGTGGAAGAATCTCATTTCAAGAAATGTGGCATTGATATGCCATTGATTTCTCCTCACATTCCATAGTGTTCATTCAGAGGGGGAGAATGGTGCAGGAGAAACCATAGGTTGCCTAGGAAAACTAAGAAATCTATCTTAGATGAGTTGTGTATGAGACTTAGGGCATTTTTTTGTGTTTTGTTGAAGGTCATGTTGGCCACAGTGTAGGTAAAATAAGGATTTGATCTATTGAGTCGTAGGACTTTTGCAAGGTGCAATTAGGGTTAAGAAGTTGTAAAGCCTTCTAATTGGTACAATGTTGATGATGATGTCATAATGATGTCAATAGGGTCAAATTTGGGTTAGAAACATGTTTTGGTCATTAGGATAGTGTTTGAGAAATATTTGATGAGTTTTGGAACTCATTTTCTTAGTTTTGCATAAAATTGTGTAAAGTTTCTAAAGTTGCAAAATGCAACTTTGCAACTTTTGAAATTTTTCTTGAATTGTTATACACTGAATTTGTACCTCTGATCTCAAGCTCTCTTGTTCTTGATAATCCAGTATAACAAGGGAATCATCTCAAGGTTGTGGGACCTTATGCTAACCGAGATGAGACCTCTAGATTCTAGGCTGGTTCCTCTTGGATAATCACCTTAATTTGCTTGTCAAACAGGAAAGTAAAACTTTGAAGGGAAAGGGATAGAAGGAGTGCATGAAAGGGAAATGACTGAAAGAAAACTACCTACTAGGTGATGCACCGAACTTAGGGCTTGGATCTTAGTATAGAGGAATGAAATTAATGGAAGAACCAGGTCAAATAAGTCACAACTCACTAGATAGGCTTGCATAAGTATTTCATAGG
>MU225021.1:1232321-1246882 GCA_018584345.1 Thuja plicata | reverse complement strand
ATAAGTCACAACTCACTAGATAGGCTTGCATAAGTATTTCATAGGAAGGCCTGAACAAAAGACTCGACCTATGACCTGCAAACAAACATCCTTCTCTGCAACCAGGTGTAGGAATGAGACAAGATTGGTAGGGGCTGAAGTATACCCACAAAACATCTAAATCAGATCAAACACAATAACACACAAACTTACAGAAAATGAGAGGAACTAGAAACCCCAATGTCCATTAATTAGCATTCATAAACTTTGATCCAATAAGAGACAATACAAACAAGGAAGCATAGGGATATGAAGAATTATCACAAAGTACCTCCAATAGTTTGCATGATCAATGAGAAGATTAAAGAATGTAAAAGCCAGAGGGCAGAAAGAATGCCTCAGATAGCTCCTGGAAAGAACGAATTCTTTTTACAAAATGCCAACTACTGAGCACTAAGGCTCTCAAAAAACTTTAAATACCACCTCCACTGCACGCAGGCAGGAGTTCCAAAAACCTAACTAGGGTTACAGATTTTACAATAGAATAATTGACCCTAGGAAAAAATCTAATCTGGTCATAAATGTGCACCAAGTGAATCGATCAGATCAGATTTGGTGCGCCCATCCCTGTACTTGACTATGCCATGTGAACAAGCAACCTAGAAAGAATGAGCTATGCCTGCAAGTAACCCCTGTCATGAATGTTCACCAACTGATCACAGTCTCCTAGGACAAGAAGTGACCCTAGACGGTCGCCGCTCAATTTCTCATCAATGAGCCCTCGATCATGACCATGCCTTTAGCCAACTGCAACTGAGAGCAATAACTTCGTGATTGGACTCTGTATCTCTTTCCATGCCTCTGAATCTCCCATTCTTCACCGACATTGAAAAAAATCTAATCTCGGGATCAACTGACTCTCTGTGCATGGCCTTTCTGCAATTAGACCCTTCTGATCAATTCTAGAACACGAGCATAGAGAAACCGTGGCTGCCGAGTGTTCATAGCGCCAAATCTGCCGCCAATCTTTCAAATTCAAAGTCCAGCGACCTCGCGACTGACCGTTAGTCTCTTTGTCATGAGCATCAGTCCTTAACCATGGTATCATCTCACGACCTGGCGACAAAGCACCTTTTTACTCCTGTTAACCTGAGTCTAGATCTGGCGATATCCCGACTGTATGAAATCAAAGTCGCGAGGAGATAACCTTAACTCACCATCCATCTCGCGACCTTGCGCCTAACTGCCTCTCATGACCGCCACGGTTGTCACCCAGTTGCCAGATGCTATCTTTTTACTTCGAGACTCTGCGACCACACTAGCATAGATAAATCATGCACCGAGCCCTTTTGACCTTTCTTAACAGTCAGCATGTGTCCTTAGTCTTTTCTAGCGACATGTCGACTACCCTTTATTGCTGAGTCGGGAGTACTTTTCTCGTAGTGCACTTTGATCACCAGACTTAGCGACCACCGTAGGATCATCTAAGCTTTGTATCGGATGGCTTCCTTTAAGTCACTGAAAAACTGAGCATGACCTTAAATTATCTCACGATCCTATGACTGAAGGCAAAGGACACTTAGTCTCAAAGTCGCGGAACCCATTTTCTTTGTCTAGCGACTACCCGACTGAGACTCAGCATCCATCCACCGTATGACACATGTCACATAGTCATTCATTAACCTCTGCATACTAAGAGCTGAGTCATCACTTGGTTCTAGCGACAAGGCGACTGGGGACCACAGATGGCTAGTCCCGAAGTCATGAGCACATTTCCCTGACCATTGAATTTTTCACGCGATCAAGCGACTGAGGTGGGCCCCTGCTTCATAAGAATTATGACATATCATCCGGCGATCACGCGACTGAAGACTTGTAGCTAAATCGGAAGACGTAGAGGGAATATTCGGAAAGATCACCAGACCAGGAAACACAAGGAAAAGCGCAGAGTCAGGGAAAGAACAGGAATATTCGTCCAGGGTCATGCGACGAAGCGACAAGAAAAAAGCACATGCCATAAGTGACTTGGAAAAAGTAACTGCAAAATATAACATGCCAAGGCTTGGGGCTTAATACATCATTTAAACATGAAGGACTAGGGTTTCTTTAGGGGTTTTAGTAGAGCCAAGACCTGGAGACCAAGAAAAACATGACAGAGGATGCCAGACAGGGCAGACTAGGCCAAATTGCACAGAAAAGAGAAATTTGGGCAACATGAACAACATGACAAATTTTAACAACTTGACCAAGAAGAGCCCAAGGGAAAAAATAATTATTTTTTGACCCTATTTATGACATGCCTTGACTTTGGAGCAAGGTTGGATGCCTATTGTATGGACTCAGTTTTTGAAATCAAGAAAGCATATGAGACTGTGTGTGTAATTCCTTTGCTTTTTTGTTGTAGTGATACCTTAATGGATTAATTTTGGCACTGTAACTCATGCATGATGTAGGTTTGTTAGTTTATTTATTTTATGTGGCATTAGATAGAAATTATGTTCATCTTAAAGAACTTCTTGTAAATAGTTTGTGATCTTCACTGTGAGTTGTCTAAACCAGACAATTTGTAAAGAATGGAGTTCTAGCTCATTTTACCACCATATAAATTGGATGACCCTTTGGGAATAGTGACTAGACTCCATGTGTACATATGAAAATAGTTGTTCTACAATTAGAAATTTATTTTGATCATTGTTATATTAAATGTACAATGGTTTACTTTTATTTCTTCATGATGTAAATGGTGTTTCATTCGTAAGTGAATTGATTGGTTTGGAATTTTGGTCTGGGAATTACATTAACCTTAAGAAGGATACAGAGGCTGGAAATGAATTTATTTATGTCATATAACTATGATGTTTGTGTGTGTGTATTGATTTGTTACCCTAAACTATCCCTATAAGCTCATGTTGTTAATGAATTCTTTGAGAGTGTATATATGTATAATCGTTCTTGTTATTATTTGGGGAACTGGATTTCGGTTTATCTATATTTGTACCCTTTCTAGATATTTGTAGGATATGTGAGCCTAGGGTAGGTAACATAATTGTGTAGTAGGGGGTGTCTTGCAATAAGTGTTGGGACCCGCAAGTGGCTGCCATAATAACTTATTGTAATTAATCTTAACAAGTACTAACATAATGATTAATTGGTCTTTTTAAAAATGAATTCATAAGATATGTTTCTTCATCCATTATTGAGTGCTATTATAGGCTAAGATGGAGGATGAGATGATGATAACTACCATGAGTGGAGTGTATCTAGAATAGTTATTGACTTTTTTTGTTCGAGAGGTCATTGATACCATGTATGGTCACTTGAGTGACGGGGTCTAGTGAGACTGTCAGGATGAAACTTAAGGGTTAGCTGTATATGATGACACCTTCCTTTATACAACTTACATTTCCTACATGTGTTAGTTTCCTGTGGATTAGTGATTCTTACCTTGAATTATGTGTAGCACATCTAGAGTTAGAGAGATATCAGGATCCCATTGTTTAGTGGTCACTTCCTTCTTGTTTTTGGCTATCTGACTGGGGTCTGTTGTTATTTCCTCAGCTTGGTGGGGTGGATGTTTATAGTTTCACATGGATGGGTGGTAGTGATTCTTTACCATTTGAGATTTGATGTCCTTGTTTAAATGCTAGATGATCCTTCTATAGTTGATCTCTTTATGATTCTTCTTTGGTGGTTTTTTTCTTATCATCTCTTATATTGTAATCTTGTATTAGCGTATCGCATGTAATACCTAATCTAGATATTGCATTATATTGTCAATGTGATTATTAAATACCCTGCGACATGTGTAGAGGATGTAAGTTTATTTAGGTCTTATGGTTTCCATGAGGATTTTAATTATTATTTTGTAAGTCATATTTGTTCCCTCTAATTATATGAAATCTTTTGTTATGGTTATTTAGTTGAGTTTTACTCTTATGCAATTCTATATCATATTACCCTCGAGCATTGTAATCTATGCTTGTAGTTGTTAATGTGAGTAAATGGTAATTGATTCTACATTAATGTATTTCTTGTTGTGTAAATTTTTTTTAAAAATCGTTCATCAAACTTAGTATCATGTTTTAGGTTAATATCTCTTGGTTTCCCTAGCAGGGCATTACATTTGGTATCAGAGACCTAGTTTCTACACTAGGAACTCTGGGAATTGTACACTCATTAGATTTTGTATAGCTTGAAATTGAAACTAAAAATAGACATACAACATTATTTCTTTTTCAAATTTTTTCTTTGTGGTTATTCTTATCCTTTGTTTTTGTTTTGAGTTATATTGTGAGTTGTTGTACGGTTTTGTGGTTGCTTCAGGAATCATGCCTTAGACTAGAGTTTCTAGAGGCCATGATAGAGGTTGATCTAATATTTGTGGGAGGGGTGGGTATCATATCCCTTCAACAAGTGTAATAAAGGAAAGTGATCATCAGAAGTATAGAGATAAGGTGAGAGAGGAACGTCAGGGTGAGTCTGAGGAGCTAGGCACTAAGAAGTTATTATAGGCGATATTCAATCATCTTGGTCCTAAGCAGGGAAGAGTGGAGAATGATTCCTCTCACCACCCTCAAAGAGAGGAGAGGGTGAGGGAGAGGTCCAAGAGTACTCAAAGGAGGACCATTAGCTAATCCTGATGTTGTGGCAGCAAACCACATGAGGGATCTTATGAGATTATGACCTACTACCTTTGATGGGAAAAGATCAGGATGAGAGGCAGAGACATGAATTATTTTCTTACAAAAGATTTTTTCTATGCACCCTTTTAGTAGCAATACTAAGGCTAGGTATGCGGTGATGCAAGTCTCTCATTTTGCAGCAGTGTGGTAGAAAATTGAGGAAGAGAAGTTAGGGCTCCACATGGATATGATCACTTGGGAGTTGTTCCTTGAGAAATTTTGAGAGAACTTCCTATCACATCAGTGGAGGTAGCAGTGAGCGGATGAGTTCCATAATCTGAGATAGTTGACCTTGTTAGCTGAAGAGTATGAGCATTGATTTTTTGAGCTCAAGTAATATGTAGGTTTTGGATAGGATTCATCTCTTATGATACAAAATTTTCTTAGGGGGATTAATGCTTGCATCATTGGGGTATTTAAGCTCTTTGAGCCTAGGAACCTCAGGGATGTAGTCATTAAAGCCACTATTGTGGATACATACTTTTCATTGGGTCATGGTGGTAAGTTGGGTGCTTAGTTAGGTGGTGCATCAGGTTCAGGGTTTAGAGGTAACTAGTCACAGGGCACTAGAAACTTCAAGAAACCACCTAGCTTCTTCTGAGGTAATAAAATCCAGCAGCAGAAGATTTCCTCCTAAGGGAAGTGGTTCTTATTCTAAGAGCTTTCGTAATGGCCAGTGCTTTAGGCGCAATCAGTCTAGTCATCGTGCGCAGAGTGCCAGAAGAGGTTGTTACCAGCACTCTAGTGCACCCTCCACTAGGAGAGGAAAATATAGAGGGACTAGATGCTTTACATGTGGATAGTTTGGTCGCATAGCATTCAATTGTCGTCAGCGTGCACGTCAGTATTTTGGATAGAGGCCGACAACTTTTGAGCCGATAGTGAGAGATGTTGGACAATCTCATAGAGTGTTTACTGTAGTGGATCACCATCAGAAAGAACAACAACGCACAGTGGTAGAGACTCCAAGTTCTATTCAAGGTATTTCTATTTCTATTTCTATTTTATTTGATTCTCAAGCTACAATTTCTTTCATTTCTCCTTTATTAATAGAGTAATGTGGGCTAGTTGTTGCAAAACAAGATATAGGATCGAAAGTGGAGTTGGCTTCTTGGGCTCAGGTAGCCACAATCTCTTTGGTCTGTAAGTGCAAGATGAAATTAGGTAAATTATTTACCTAAATATATCTTCATGTGATTCCTTTGGGATCATATGGGGTCAACTTGGGAATGGATTTTTTGGGATCTCATAGTCCTAACGTCAATTGTAGATAGAAGACTATCCAATGCAAGGATGATGTTGGAAAATATTGTTAGATTGTGGGAATTCAACATCTGATATCTCTTCGTATGATATCGACTATGTAACTTAAGAGATGTATGTGAAAGGGTTTTCAAGTGTTTGTTGGATATATGAATGAGATAGATGAGGTGGAGAGTGAGAACAAGACCCTTGATCATCCTATACCACCAAGGCATGACATAGATTTGTGTATTGATCTTGTTCTAGGATCAGAACCTATCTCCAGAGCTTCTTATCATATAACTACTCATGAAATAAGTGAGTTGAAACTTTAGTTGGAAGAATTGTTGGAAAATGGAAACATTCAACCTAGTGTTTCTCCTTGGGGAGAACCTTTCCTCTTAGTTAAGAATAAGGATGGATATTTACGCTTTTGCATTGACTACAGATAGTTGAACAAGGTAACAATCAAGAATAGGTATCATTTGCCAAGGATTGATGATCTTTTTTATCAGATTAAGGGAGCCAAGATGTTATTAAAGATTAATGTCAAATTAGGGTATCACGAGCTACATTTCCAGGATGCAGATATCCATAAGACTACATTTGCACTCGCTATGGGCACTATGAGTTCAAAGTGGTACCATCTGGTTTGATGAATGCTCCATTAGTTTTCATGTTCTTGATGAATGGGGTTTTTTGTTGGTATATAGATCACTTTTTTCTTGTCTTCTTGTATGATATATTGATGTATTCTAAATCCATAGAAGAGCATGAATAGAATCTACAATAGGTATTGAAGTGCCTAATTGACAATCAGCTATATGCCAATTCAGAAAAAGTGTGATTTCATTCAGTTAGGGGTACAATACCTAGGTCATGTTATTTCTAGTGAAGTTATTTTAATAGATCCTTTGAAGATATGGGAAATTGTTGAGTTTCTAGCACACACAAATGTGTTTGAGGTTTGTAGTTTCATGGGCCTAGCTAGATATTATAGCAGGTTTGTTAAGAACTTATCTAGGGTTGCATATCATATCACTTCTCTTCAGAGGAAAGGGAAGAAGTTTGTTTGGATGGAGAAGTGTGAAGAGGCTTTTCAGAACCTTAAGGGGTGTTTGACTAGTATGCATATTGTACCAGTACCTGATCCAGTGGGTGAATTTATGGTTTGTGTTGATGTGTCATTAGAGGGTATTGGAGAATTCCTTATGCAAGAGGGACAAGTGATTTCTTATGAATCTTTCAAACTCAAGGATCATGAGTTAAACTACCCTAAACATGATCTTGAGTTAGCAGAAGTGGTTCATGCATTGGTCTGATGGAGATATTTCTTGTTAGGATATCAGTTTGAGCTTCACAATGATCATCACAGTCTACAGTATATCTTTACCAATTCTAATCTGAATGCTAGACAGAGAAGGTGGATGGAGTTTCTTTGTGAGCATGAATTTGAGATCAAGTATATTTAGGGTAAGAAGAATGTGGTAGCTGATTCTTTGAGTCATAAGAGACAGGATATTTTAGCATTGACTCTTAGTGTAGATTTGATGAATAGGATTCTCTAAGCACTTCCTAGAGATACTTTGTATTAGGAGAAAAAGTCAGAGATTGACTCAGAGAGGCCTTTGGAGGGCATATTTTTATGATTTTTTATGAATTTGGATGGTCTTTTTTGTCACATCAGCCATATTTATTTACCACCATCAGATGATATACATACATTAGTTTTATATGAGGCTCATTATGCACCTTATTTGACACATCTTGGTGTCAATAAGATGCACACTAACCTTTGACAACTCTATTATTATTTTGGAATGAAGTGTGACATTGCTTATTTTATGGCTAGGTGCCTAGAATGTCAAAGGGTTAAGGTGGAACATTAGCATCCAGTAGGGAATTTACAACCAAATCTCATTCCATCCTTGAAGTGGGATATCATGTCAATGGATTTCATAGTAGGTTTTCCTTTAAATCCTAGTAGACATGATGCTATCATGGTTACTATTCATCAATTGACTAAGGTGGCACATTTATCCCCTATGAGGACATCCTATATAGTGGCATTAGTATCCATATTATTCATGAAGGATATTGTGAGACTACATGGTATTCCTAATAGGATCATCTCAGACCAGGATCTTGTGTTCACTTCTGCATTTTGGACCTCACTACAACATGATCCTAGTGCCCAACTGAATTTTAGATCGACGTACCATCCAGAGATGGATGGTTAGACAGAGAAAGTTAATCAGGTGGTAGAGGATATGTTGAGGATGTATTTCATAGATAAAAAGACTCATTGGGAGGAATATTTGTATCTAGTTGAGTTTACATATAACAATGGTTATCACAGCTCCATTAGCATGTCACCTTTCCATGCCTTGTATGGATGTCCTTGTCATACACCCTTGAGTTGGGATATATTGGAGGACCGTATTCTCTTTGGTATAGAAATGATTTGAGATATGGAGTAGTATCTAGAGCGTCTTTGTGAGAATTTGGAAGATGGACACGATAGGCGGAAGGAGTATGTCGATGCTCACATGGTTGATAGGAAGTTTGCGGTTGGGGATAGAATTTTTCTAAGGGTATGCCCATTGTTAGAATGAATTTTGAAAAATTGAGAGGGGGGGGGGGGGAATCAGTTATCCACNGGATAGAATTTTTCTAAGGGTATGCCCATTGTTAGAATGAATTTTGAAAAATTGAGAGGGGGGGGGGGTGAATCAGTTATCCACAGGTCTTGATTTTCCCATTAAAACTTTATACCAAATTAAACAACTCAGATCTACTTGGCAGTAATAGCATAAGTCATAAATATAAGTATGGAGTTTACTGTTCAGATAAAATAAGCTTGCAGAAACTTAACAGTAAAACATAGTATACACATTCACACAAACTGACACCAATATTTAATGTGGAAACCCAATTTGGGAAAAACAACCAATAACATGCTATCAAGTTTTCACTCTTCTGAAGTGATGCCCTGTTAAGAGCCAACCTTGTTAAAGGTTACAAAACACATTGCTAAATGTGACCTAGTTAAAGGATTTAATAACCCTCTTAGGAGTGGCCTTGTTAGAGGACTTAGAACATTCCAATCTAAATGTCACCTTTCTTAAAGGATTTATATAATGACTGTTAGGTCAACCTGGTTAAAGGATTTCAAATGATACAATGGTTAGAAAGTAATCTGCACGTTTGATCTGATTCATACAACTTACTTTGCAGTCTAGATCCAAATCATCTCTAATTCTAATTCACTCAGTGGCCTCAATTCTCATTTCAAACTCCATATCTGCTTGGGAATTCATCAAGCAATCTATCTATGCTTCTCTTCTCAGCCTTCTTTTCTTAGATCTTGCCAATTAGTCAATTAACCATGCAATCATTCTTGCATAATTTGCATACACATCTTTCTTCTCTCTACTTACATGGACAACCCCTTGAGGTTATCATATGCCTCTCCATCTAGGTCAGATACATATTTCTCCACTTAATCAAGATTGTAGATCTTAGCTTAGATCGGATTCAACAGATCTTTCCATCATTACATTTAATTTATTTCTCCAATACAATCACCAATTAAATTTTTGATCCATGCATTAATTAAAGTTACTCATGCATTTAAATAGTGTAGATCAAACATGCTTATCCTTAATTAACTTTATATATCCCAATAAAATCATCTCATAAATCATCAAAATATTTTTTCCCGGCCAACACAAAACTTGCTCAACAATTTTATGATGCTCAACACATACAAGAAAATATGCTCAACACAAACTAGTGCTTGGCCAACACAAAACATGCTTGGCATAAACTGTTTTGAGAAAACTATCAGTGAAAGATAAACAACATATCACTTTGCCAATGTACCAACTGATAAAGTACCCTTTGTAATTCCTCATAACTCAACCATTCTTCTTGGTCTTCTTGTTAAATCTTCTTGATCAATCAATAGATATGGTACTCAAACAGATAGCAATAGTCTCACTAGGTAATGTTTGACATCAATGACAACACAATAATTGTTTCCATTGTAGCTTTCCAAACAATATTTCCAACAATCTCCCTCTTTGGCATTGATGGTAACACAAAACTATAAAACAGTAATATTACAAACATAGTTACCATACAATCCAAAAAGTTCCTGTGTTCCTTGTATGAACAAATTTTTATTAATTTATTTAGCTTCATTTTGATTCTCATCTTGTAAAAAATTACTCCCTCTATGTCTATAATCACACTGATATATTTCTATTTCTATTCATCAATCTCTTTTTCTCTAAGTAGTAAACTCTCCTTGCATCTTTCTCAGTATAATTCTCCCTCTTTTAGTAAACTTCTCCCTCTTTGACAACAATGCCAAAGATGTTGACATCTTTACCATGCAAATTCTTCTGTTCTAAACTCTGTATCATGTTATTCCTATCATCTTGCTTATGGCTGATATACTTTTACTATCCTTGTCTGTCTTTTCACAACTTTAGGCAGCATCCTAAAGTGTGACTGCATGTGCATCAATGTGAAAAATATTATGTATATAATATTTGATGCAACAGTACCATTCTAAACTAGTTAGCTTTACTTAGGGGAATCACCCCCAATTTACCTTACAGATACTCATGAGCATCCTTGGGTAGTGCCTTTGTAAATATGTCTACTAACCGTTCCTTAGTGTTCACATATTCCAGTCTCACTTCCTTCTTCTGAACTAGCTCCCTCAAGTAATGATACTTGATAGCTATATTCTTTGTCTTAGAGTGCATTACAGGGTTCTTTGAAATATTAATGGCACTCGTGATATCACAATATATGACAACTAGTTTTGTGATCTCTTCTTTCATACCTTTGAGTAGTATCTTCAACCATACAATATTAGAGAAATTAATTGTTGCTACCACATACTCAGCTTCAACTCTAGATTGTGAGGTGCAATTCTATTTCTTTCTTGTCCATGAAACTAATCTTTTTCCCAAAAGAAATGCTCCTCCTGTGGTGCTTATTTTGTCATCTAAATTTCCATCCTAATTAGAATCAGTATAGACTCTAAGTTCAAATTTCTCATTCCTTCTGTAATATAGACCATAGTCATTTGTTCCTTTCAAGTATCTCAGAATCCTTTTTACTGCCATCATATGAGTTTCTTTGGGATTGGTAGAAAATATAGCAACAATACCAACATCTAATGCAATATTTGGTCTACTGTGTACAACATATTGTAGCTTTCCAATCATTGATCTATATAGTGTTTGATTTACTTCTTTTGTCTCATTAGCTAAATCTAGATAGAAAAAGTTACCTTTTGTTTTCTCACCACCTCCAACTAATTTTCCATTGGCATCATAGATCTTTCTTTCTTGTGATGGAATTCAACTCTATGACCAGAAGTATGCAATTGTGAAACACTCAATAGGTTATACTTAAGATCATCAACCCAATATACATCATCACATCTAATTTTTTCAGTCAATTGAATTGATCCTTTCCCTTTAACACGACATGGTGTATCATTTAAAAATTTAACATAACCACCTTTACATTAATCTAAGGTTTCAAATTTGTCTTTATCACCAGTCATGTGATGTGAACAACCACTGTCAATAATCCAATGATCACCTTTACTCATATAAGAAATTATTGCAATTTTCTCATCATCATCATCATCATCATCATCATCATCATCATCATCATCATCATCATCATCATCATCATCATCAGAATCATCTTTCATTGCAACATACACAACTTCTATACCATTTTCATCAGATTTGTTAGAATCATTGTCAGAAGTTTCTTCAGCTATATAGTAGGACTTATTACCTTTGTCTTTGTAGTGCTTGTACTTCCTGAAGTCTCGATCATCCTTTCTGTCTTTATAATTGATGTCTATTTCTCATCTTTTCCATTCTTATCAGGACATCTTACAGCAACATGACCAACTTTGTTACATGAAAAACAAATAATAGGAAGTTTACCCTTGAATTTTCCTTTTCCTCTTGATAGTCTTCTTCCCACAAGTGCCTCAAGTTCTTCTAGATTATCATCAGAAGTGTCGCTATCACTATCCAAACATTTCTTTCCTTTGTTTGATTTTTTGAGGACCATCTGAGACTCAAATACAGATTCAATGGTTTGTGGAGTATAGTTATCAAAATTTGACATCTCAAATGTAGTAAGTCTGCCTACCAAACTTTCCAAAGTCAAATTGTTATTAGGAGTACATCTCAATTCTTGAATTGTAGATACTCTAATAGCATAAATAGGAAGAATTGTTCTCAGTACATTGCTCATGATAGTGTTATCATCAATGATTCCTTTAGCTCCTCTAATAACATTTACAACTTCCTTTATCCTACCATAATATGAAACTATATTTTCTCCTTCTTGCATTTTCATTTCATCAAACTTACCTCTCAAGATTTTAGATTTGGCTCTTAGCACATTTGTGTCACCTCCATAGATGCTTTCAAGAGTATCCAACATTTTCTTTGCACTTGTACAGTCATTTATGTCTTCAATCTCATGATAGTTCAGGGATGATACAATCTCTAACATTGCTTGATTATGTTCTTGCTTTTCTCTTAACTATGCAGCATTGAGAGATCCTATAGGGGATACATATTCTTGATTAACAAGATGTTTAGCAGAATCACCAACACCAGCCTGTTGTCTGACTTTCAGTCACCAGATATTGGAGTCATATAGTCAGTCTGGTCAGTTTGAGTCTAAGTCTAAGTCTTTCTTAGGTAGGCTATCTTTGTCGGGTTTTCCATGTCATTGCCTTTCCTTCTCTTAGCCGGGCGGGTTGTTCTGAGGTCTCATTATTTTGGGTAATTTGTAGATCCTAACCCGGAAAAGATTTGTACTCCAATTGATGTTCTTTCTTAGGCAGAGATCGAAGACTGGCATGGATCGATTCTACAGGCCTCAACGATCCTAATGCAACAAATGGCGAGCAATTTGGTTAAGAAATGAGTGAGAACGCGCTCGGTGGGATTTCAGAAATCATCTTCTCCATGGCGGAATTCTCACTAAGAAGGTAATTTTATACAAAGAAGAACTTTGAGCTCGGCGGGTTTCGCACCTCTAAGGTAATTTTCTGCAAAGAAGAACATTGAGCTCGGCGGGTTTCGCACCTCTCAGGTGATTTTATGCAAGCTTAGTTTTAGTAAGGTGGGCCCAATGTATTAAAAGGAAATATTATTATTTTAAGAGATCAAATAAAGCATGTGCTTTAATTTAAGTCCCCCTTTTCTCATTTTCCGCGAGGAGAAGCCCTTTTCTCATTTTCCACGAAGAGAAGCCAAGTTGCGAATTTCTGCCAAGGAGAAGCACTTTTTCTATTTTCCACAATGGAGAAGTGAGATGGTTATTTTCCGCCAGAGAAGCACTTTTTCTATTTTCCGCAATGGAGAAGTGAGATGGTCATTTTCCACCGGAGAAGCACTTTTTCTATTTTCCGCAATGGAGAGACACTTTTCCAATTTTCCATAATAGTGCTCGTAGATGGTCGAAGCGGGAAATCCAGAATCAGGTGTGCCACAGCCATTTGTGCACTCAGTCTACCAAAACCCGCCGTCTCATGTTTTGCAAAAAAATGACGTTTCAACTCTGTGGCCCAATGGATTCAGCTCGATAATGCTGGTTGGAGATGAAGAGTTTCAAATTCAATAGTGACCGTTCGAGTTCTCAGATTCGAAAAGTCTTTTCCTTTGCATTCTGTCTCTTCGTATTCGAAGAAGAGGGAAGGTCATTGGCTCTTAGAAGCCTGATGTATTGTAAATTCTATAAATTCTATAAATAATTCTGTATACAGGGTTGGAAAACTTGTTAATGAAGCAGGGTGATTCTATTTACAAAGCTGAATTCCTGTTTGTTGTTCCATTTTCCATAGTCTATTTGCATGGTGAATAAAGAGAACAGTTATAAGTGAAACTACTTTTTTATTAATGAATGCCATTTCATATCAGAAATTGTGGTGTGATCAATTCTAGTTGGTCTTTCATTTGTAATTCTTCCTCTATTCACTCTTTAGTTTAGTTGCATCTCTGAATGGAAAATACACCTATGTTCTGAGACTATGATTTCTTCCTGAATTCTATTTCTTGCTAAGCAATTGCGGTAGCGGTGATTCCATTTGCCTGTCATTATATAGGTCTGCTCCTATTCACCAAGTAGAGCCTGCATTTCGTAAAAGAGTAGGATAGAATTATTTTAGATGTTAAAATCAGGTGATGATCTATGATCAACATTCTACTCAAGGTTGTAGATTATTTTCATCTTATCCTCGCCTGAATTGTTTGTGTTTACAAGAAATTTGGTTAAAACTCATAAGGAATAAACCTGGTGATCAGCATAAAGACATATTCATTGCATATCATACACAATCAGGGAGTTGTACCTGTCAATTTAGAGGGCAGTGATAGAAGACATACACTGACCCATTTGTTGGTGGAAATCATTTTGTTCTCTCACCTTGGGGTATAGAGAGTCAAATATTGAAAATATTAAGAGAGGAAAAACTGTTAACCAACAGTTTTTGGCGACTCTACTGGGGAAGACTTAGAAAGAAAGTATATCATAAGTTTTTCTCAAAATTTTAAGGCATCCTGGATTCCAGATTTACCAGGAGTGCAAAACTAAAGG
>MU225021.1:1183572-1206995 GCA_018584345.1 Thuja plicata | reverse complement strand
GGGGGGGGGGGGGCATGGGGCCCGCTTCCCTTCCCCAACATTTTTTTTGTTTTTTTTTAAGTTTTAAATTATTTTGTAGATATTTTATTTTATATTTTAAAATAAGTTTAAATTAAATTGTTATTTAGTTTATTAGATTTAATAATAACTTTTAACATTAGCTTTAATTATTGCTTTTATTAATAACTTTTAAATTAAGTTTAATTTATTACATTAATTAATAACTTTTAAATTAAAATATGTATATTTGTATATTTATAATAAAGTTCTATTAATTATTTTTAGTAATTTTTAATTGGAAAAAACATATATACTTTTATTTTCTTTAATAGTTATTATTATCCATTTTAAACTATTAGGAAAGGAAGGAGAAACTATTATTTTCTTCGGGTTTAGTAAACTATTGAGCTATAAACATTAAATGATAGTTGTTCTGCAATTAGAAATTTATTTATATCATTGTTATTTCTTGATGTTGTAAATGGTGTACCATCTTAAGTGAACTCATTTCTTTGGAAGTTTAGTCTGGGAATTAGAATGACCTTAGGAAGGATAGAGAGGATGGGAATGAATTTATTTATGTTATATGAATGTGATGTGTATGTGTATTGATTCATTACCCTAAACTGTCCCTATAAGCTCATGTTGTTAATGACTTTTTTGAGAGTGTATATTTGTATGATCGTTCCTCTTATTATGTGGGGAAGTGGATTTGGGTTTATCCGTATTTTTACCCTTGCTAGATCTTTGTAGGATCTGTGAGCCTAGGGTAGGTTACCTAGTTGTGTAGTAGGTGGTGGCTTGCAATAAGTGTTGGGGCCTACAAGTGGCTGGTAGGATCACATATTGTAAGTAATCCTAACAAGTGATAATATACTAATTAATTGGTGGTTTTTAAAATGAATTAATAAGATATGTTTCCTCACCCATTCTTGAGTTCTATTATAGGCTAAGATGGAGGATGAGATGATGTTTTCCTATTAAGGAGTGTATGTCTGGCATAGCTATTTACTTTGTCTATTCGAGAGGTTATTGATACCATGTATGGTCACTTGAGTGTCGGGGTCCAGTGAGACTCTCAGGATGAAACTTAAGGGTTAGAATGTATATATTATGACACATTCCTTTATATAGATTAGATTTCATACATCTATCAGTAGCCTCTATATTAGTGAGTCTTACAATGAATTATGTGTAGCACACATTGAGTCAGAGAGCTATGAGGATCCCCTTGCTTAGGGGTCACTTCCTTCTTGGTTTTGGTTATCTGAGTGGGGTCTATTGTTATCTCCTCTGCATGGTGGCATGGAAATTTATAGTTCCACATAGACAGGTTGTAGTGATTATTTACCATTTGAGACTCAATGTCCTTATTCCAGTGCTAGATGATCATTATGCATTTGAGGTCTTTACGATTCTTCATTGGTGGTTTTGTTCTTATCATCTCTTGTGTTAGCGTATCACACATGATACCTAAGCTCGATATTGTATTATATTCTTAAAGTGATTACTACATACTCTACAATATGTGGAGAGGTTATTTAGGTCTCATGGTTTCCATAAGAATTGAAATTATTGTTTTGTAAGTTATATTTTCTCCATCTATTAATATGAAGTCTTTTGTTATGGTTATTTAGTTGAATTTTAATCTTACGTAATTCTACATCATGGAACCCTTAAGTTTTGTAATCTATGTTGTATTTGTTTATGTGAGTAAATGGTAATTTCTTCTGCTTTAAAGTATGTCATGTTGTGTAAACTTAAAAAAAATTTAAAAATTGTTCATCAAACATAGTATCATGTTTTAGGTTAATCTATCTTGGGTTCCTGTGTGAGGGGTCACATGTGCTACAATGCTGCTAAAATGAAGAATGCACTTCTTATAGAAAGTATCCAAGACATGAAAACTTCTCACCTCGATGATACTACATGGACTACGTGATTCAATAATGAATTGAACTTTCTTTTGATCCATCTTGATACCATATGAAGAAATGACAAATACCATAAAAACCAGGCTTGATTGCATGAACCTACACTTGTTCAAATTAGCATAGAGTTTCTCTCTTCTGAATACTTGCAATATCATCCTCAAGTGTTGCAGATGTTCTTCCCTTCCCTTACTAAAGATCAATATATCATCAAAATAAACTAGTACAAACTTGCCAATATAGGGATGCAACATATTATTCATTAGTCTCATAAATGTGCTAGGTGCATTTGATAAACAAAAATGCATAACCTTCCACTCATGCAAACTATGCCTAGTTTTGAAAGCAGTTTTCCATTCATCCCCTTCTTAGATTTGGATCTAGTGGTACCCACTTCACAGATACATCTTAGTGAAATATGTTTCTCCAACAAGAAAATCTATCATATAATCCAAACAAGGGATATGAAAGTGATGTGTAATAGTTATCCTATTGATTGCTTGAATTTTTATACACGTCCTCCATATTCCATCTTTCTTTGGGGTTAATAATGTGGGTACAACAAATGGGCTCATGATTTCTTGCACTAAAAATTTATGTATGATCTTAGTTACATATTTGTTTATTTCTTCGTGCAGTGTTAGACACATTCTGTAAGCCGCTTGATTGGGAAGACTTGCTCCTGGAATAAGATCAATATTATGTTGGATATCTCATTTTTGGGGGGAGCCCATTAGGTAGCTCCTTTGGAATGAAATCTGAATACTCTTCCACCATCATAGTTTTTTCTTGGGTTATTGTCAAGTCTTCCTCTTTCCCTCTTTGCACTACTAATGCATAAAAACACCCTATTACTTTTATCTCCTTGACATGTTCCTTTTTAGATAGCATATTTTTATCTCTTCCATCATCCCTGAGAGGTAACAAGATTACCTTAGATCCATCCTTCCAAAAGGTGTAAGTATTATTTTCTCCATTATGGATAACCTTTATATAATATTGCCAGGGCTGACCTAAGAGGAAATGGCGTGCATCCATTAGAGTCACATCACACCATAAATTATCCTTGTAGACCTTTCCTATGGAAAATTTAGCAAGCACCTCTTATCTAGCGTAACTTCATTTCCCTTTTTGAACCATGCAATTAGATAGGGATGAGGGTGCTTTTCAAACTGGAGATTTAGTTTCTCCACCATTTATTTACAAACCATGTTCTCACAACTGCCTCCATCAATAATTACTTGACATACCTTTCCACCTAAGTTACACCTTGCTCAGAATATGTTGGTTCTGAGCCATGAACCGTCAATGCCTTTCTCCTCTATATCCTTAATTGATAGAATAATTATTTTCCTCCTCATCATTAGACTTTCTCCAATATTTGGAGACACCTCTTGTTCAGATCCTTCATTGTCAACCTAGCCTCCTTGATTTCCATCTTGCATGTTAAAATTGGAACACTTGAAGGCCCTGTGTCCTTCTTCACCACATCTAAAACAAGTGAATGGTCTTCTTTTTCCTTCCAATCCTCTTCCATTACCATTGCCTCTACCATATTGAAACCCCTTCATCTTTATTGATTCGACAGATTCTGATAAGTTTCCTCTTGTTTCTCACATCCTTGATCGGAACTTGATCCTCCTCAAAATGGAGTCAGTGTACGCCTTCGTCCTCCTCTTTTCCTCTAATTATACTACCTATTTTGATTTTCTTTAGCCTTTAGAGACAACTTATAGGCATCCTCCATACAATTGATCCAATACATTCTTAGCTCATCCTGAATAGTGAATTTAAAACCATTCACATACCTTGCAGCCATTTGTTCATTACTTTCTTGATGTTCTATAAAGATTAGCAACTTGTAAAATTCATTTGTATAATCTTGCACAGAATACAATTTTTATTTCAAAATCTGAAACCTTCAGAAGAGTGTTTGAGCATAATGCACAGGTAAGAATTTTTAGGTCAAATTTTTCTCCATTTTTCTCCATGTCTTGATTTTATCCTTCACTTTATTTTTTTGTTCAATTTGGACATGATCCCACAAGATCATGTCACGTGTCCCTTTAACTTGGTGCATGCAAACTTCATCTTTTTTTCTTCTATTAAAGGCTTACATTCAAAAAAATTTCCCATCTTGTTCAACCAATCTATCACTTCCCTTGGCTTAAGACTACCTATATAGTCTGAAACATCAACCTTTCTCTAATAGCCACCAACTGAGTTAAGCTCTATTGAGATGATCTCAATTGAAAATCCAAATAACTCTTCCTCACGCAATTATCTGTAAAATTTCATCCAAAACCCACATACAAGTGAAAAGTTATGACCCTTAGAAGGTCTTGCATCATTATCCCCTGCTTGAAGAGAGAAAAGCTCCTGAAAGTTCTAGTTCTCAAACTGCTTCCATTTAGACTCATATAGCTTCTTCAAATCTCATTATGTAATCCAAGTGTTTTCCGCCAGTGTCAATGATTCCCATTGCACAAGATATCTATTGTAGTCACCTTGGTGAGTTTGAATAGATTTCTTGTCTAGGATTTGTGTGACCTTTTCATTTTTCTTGATGGGGATAGTGTGTGTCTATTCCACCTCATCCTTATTTTCAACAGAGGAATCATCACCATGGAAAGTATATAAATTAGAGATATTAAACATAGGAGAAATATCAAGACCAATAGGGAGCTCTAGCTTATGAGTATTATAATTAATCTTCTTCAGAATCTTGCAGGGAAATTTTTTCTTATATTTCAATTTGTGATAAGTCTCAGTAGGAAACCTCTCCTTGCATATATAAAACATCACTAGATCACCTGCACTAAAAACTAGATACCTTCTAGTAGCATCTGTATAAGATTTGTACCACCTGTTTCTATCTTGTAACTTCTATCTTACATCTTCCTGTAAATGGTAGAGCTATTTAGCAAAGGTTTCTCCATCACCACTAACTCTTTCACCCAAGGGAAGTTGCACCAAATTGAGAACACCTTGAGGATCTCAACCATAAAAAACTTCAAATGGTGACTTATGAGTTTACCTGTTCGCGGAGTTGTTATAAGAAAATTCTGCCTGGGGAAATGCCAAATTCCATTGTTTGAGCTTCCCTCGAACAATGTATCAAAAAAAGTTACCCAAACATGGATTGGCCACCTCTATTTTCCCATCAGTTTGTGGATGATAAGAAATACTAACTGTAAATTTTTCCCCAACTGATTCCATAAGGTTCTCAAAACATGACACAAGAATTTTGTATCCCAATTAGAGGTGATTATTTTTGCAAACCCATGTAATCTAACTATTTTAGAAAAGAATAACGTGGCCACCCTAGTGTCATCACTATTTTAATTACAAGCAATGAAATGAGCCATTTTTGAGAATCTATCAACAACTACAAAGATAGAGACAGTACCCTGTCATGTATGGGGCATTCCGAATACAAAATCCATACTCAAGTCTTTCCATGATCCTACTAGTAATGGAAATGGAATGTACAATCCAGTGTTCTAGGAGTTCCCTTTGGATACATGAAAAATTTGACACCTTTCCACAAACCTAGTGATATCTTTCTTTATCTTTGGCTAGTAGTACTTATTTTCTACCAAAGATATTGTTTATCCTTCCCAAAATGCCCAGCCATAACACTGCTATGAAATTCTCTAATAGTATTTTCCCTCATTGAGCCTACAAGAACGCACAACTATTTTCCCTTTAATAAATAACCATCTTGCATAAGATACCCACCTTGAATAGTGTATGTGGGCCCAGGTACTGGATTATTCAACTAATCAACCACTTCCTCAAACTCACTATCAGATTCATACAAGTCTTTGATTCCATCAAAACCAACTACTGTTGTTTCCATGATGGTCAAAAGCACAACACGCCTTCTCAAGGCATTCAGAACTTGATTATGTTTCCCTGATTTATGCTTCAGAACAAAAGTAAACCCTTGGAGGAAAGAGACCCATTTTTGTTTCTATTATTAAATTTATTTTTCATGTTATGGTATTTTAGAGAAATATGGTATGTAAACAACACAAATTATTTGGGTACCGAATAATGCTTCCAATTTCTCAAAGCTTGCACAATTGGATGGAACTATATATCATATGTGGAATATTTCATTCACAAATTATTCTATTTTTCAGTAAAAGAGGCAATGGGCCTACCTTCTTGGTTGAGTAAAACACCAATGCCCAAAAGTGAGACATCAGAATCCACTTCAAACTCTCTTCAACCTCTTTGGTCTATGGAAACTCTCTTCAGCCTCTTTGGTCAATGAAAACTCCCAACCCTTAGTGCAATCTATCACATGTTCTACAATGTTGCTGAAATTATGAAATAACTTTGTATAAAAAGTAGCCAAGCCATGAAATATTCTCACCTTGGTGATACTACGTGGACTACGCCATTCAAGAATGACTAAAACCTTCTCTAGATCCATTTCAATACCATCTGCAAAAATGAAAAATCCCATTAAAACCAGGCTTGCTAGCATGAACCTACACATCTTCAAATTACCATAGAGTTTCTCTCTTCTTAATACCTCCAATATGATCCTCAAGTGTTGCAGATGTTCTTCCCTTCAATTACTAAATATCAGTATATCATCAAAATAAACTACTACGAAATTGTCAATGTAGGGATGCAACACAGTATTCATAAGCCTCATAAAAGTGCTAGTTGCATTTGATAAAAAAAAGCTACAAAATTCCAATCATACAAACCATACCTAGTTATTAAATGATTTTTCCATTCATCCCTTCTTGGATGCGGATCTGGTGGTGTGCACTTCGCAAATCAATCTTAGTGAGATGTGTTGTCGCAGCACGAACATCCATCATATCATTCAAATAAGGGATAAGAAAATGATACCTGATGGTTATCTTATTGATTTTTAGACTGACTCTACATATCCTCCATATTCCATCTTTCTTTGGGGTTAGTAATGTTAGTAAAAAATAGGGGCTCATGATTTCCTACTCTAAACCTTTATATATGAGCTTAGTTACCTATGTGTTCAAAACTGCATGTTGTATCATACTCATTCTGTAAGCCACTTGATTGGGAAGACTTGCTCCTCAAATAAGATCAATATGATATTGGATATCTCATTTTGGGGGGAGCGCATCAGGTACTTCCTTTGGACTGACATCTGAATACTCTTCCAACAACGCACCTGCTTCTGGCGGTATTGTCAAGTCTTCCTCTTTCCCTCTTTGCACTACCAATGCACAACAACACCAAGTTACTTTCATCTCCTTGACAAGTTCCTTTTCAGTTAGCATGCTTTTAAATTTTCCATCATCCCTGAGAGCTAAAAAGATTCAATTAGATCCATACTTCTAGAAAGTGCAAGTACTCTTTTCTCCATTATGAATAAACTTGTTATCATACTGTTAGGGCCAACCTAAGATGACATGGCATGCATCCATTAGAATTATATCACAAAACAACTCATCCTTGTAGACCTTTCCTATGGAAAATTTAAAAAGACACCTCGTATCTACCATAATCTCATTGCCCTTTTTTAACCATGCAATCTGATAGGATGAGGGTGGTTTTCACAATAGAGATTTAGTTTATCAACCATTGGTTTAGAAACCATGTTCTCACAACTACCTCCATCAATAATTACTTGAAATATCTTTTAACCTGAGGTACACCTTGTTCAATATATGTTTGTTCTAGACCATGAATTATCAATCCCTTTCTCCTATATATACTCCTTTGCTTGAATAATCATTTTCCTCCTCATAATGAGACTTTCTCTGATATTCAAAGACACTTCTTGTTCAGATGCTTTATTGTAAACGTGGGCTAGGTTCACTCTGGATGGTCCTCCTTGATTTGCATCTTTCATGTTAAAATTGGAACACTCAAAAGCATTGTATCCTTCTTCCCCACATCTGAAACAAGTGAATGGTCTTCTTTGGCCTTCCCATCATCTTCCATTACCATACCCTCTACCACGTTGAAACCCCCTTCCTCTTTGTTGATTAAATGGATTCTGACAGGTTTCTTCTTTTTTCTCACTTCCTTCACTGGAACTTGAGCCTCCTCAAAATGGAGTGGATGTACCCCTTTTTCCTCCTCTATTCCTCTATTTGTACTTCCTATTTTGGTTTTCCCTAGCCTTTAGAACCAACTAATAGGAATCCTCCATACAGTTGATCCAATGCATGCTTAGCTCATCCTTAATAGTGAATTATAAACCATTCACATACCTTGCAGCCATCTATTCATTAATTTATTAATGTTCTATATAGATGGACAACTTGTAAAATTCATCTGTATAATCTTGCATAGAAGACAAGTTCTTCTTGAAATTTTGACAACTTCGAAAGAGTGTTTGAGCATAATCAACAGGTAAGAATTTTTCTCTCAAGTTTTTCTCCATTTTTCTCCATGTCTTGATTTTATCCTTCCCTTTATTTGTTAATTCAATTTGGAGATGATCACAATAGATCATCACATGTCCCTATAACTTGGTGCATGGAAACTTCATCTTCTTTTCTTCTATTATAGACTTCCATTCAAAAAATTCTCTCATTTTGTTCAACCAATCTATCACTTCCTTTAGCTTAAGACTACCTGCATATTCTGAAATATAAACCTTGATCTAACAACCATGAATCAAGCTAATCTCAATTGGGCTGAGATCAATCTACCATCCAAATAAATCCTCCTCACGCAATTGCATGTAAAATTTCAGCCAAAAACCACTTCCGAGTCAAAATTTATGACCCTAAGAAGATCCTGCATCATTCTCCCCTGCTTGAAAAGAACACATCTCCTGCAAGTTACAATTCTCAAATTGCTTCCATTTAGGCTCATCTAGGTCCTTCAAATCCTATTTTTTAATCTAGGTTCTATCTGTTGGTGTAAACACTTCCCACTATACAAGATATCTGTTTTAGTCACCTTGGCGGGTTTGAACAATTTTCTTGTTTATAATTTGTGTGAGCTTTTCCTTTTTCTTGATGCAAATAGTGGGTGTCTAGTCCACCTCATCCTTAGTTTCAACAGAGGCATCATCACCATGGAAATTATATAAATCAGAGATATTAAAAACATGAGAAATATCAAGACCATTGGGGAACTCTACCTCATGAGCTTTATCATTATTTTTCTTTAGAATCTTGTAGGGACAGATTTTCTTATATTTCAATTTGTGATAATTACCTATAGGAAACCTCTCATTGTGTAGATAAACCATTACTAGATAACCTACACTAAAAACCTGATACCTTCTAGTAGCATCTTTAGAAACTTTTTACCACTCATTGTTGTCCTATAAATTTTGTCTTACACCTGCCTAAAATTGGCAGAACTATTCTGCAAAGGCTTCTCCATCATCAATGACTCTTTCACCAAATGAAATTTGCACCAAATCAAGAACACATTAATGATTTTGACAATAAACAACTTGAAATGGGGATTTTCTAGTTGACCTATTCGTTGAGCTGTTATAAGAAAATTATGCCTAGGAAAATGCCAAATCCTATTATTTGGTCCTCCCTCCAACAATGCATCATAACAAATTTCCCAAACTTTGATTGACTACTTATGTTTTCCCATCAATTTGTGGATGATAAGTACTACTAAGTGTAACTTTGTTCACATCTTCTTCCATAAGGTCCTCTAGAAATGACTCAAGAAATTAGTATCCTGATCAAAGGTGATCATTTTTGGAACACCATGCAATCTGACTATTTCAGAAAAGAATAACTCAGCCACCCTAGTGGCATCACTAGTTTTCTTACAAGAAATGAAATGAGCCATTTTCGAGTATCTATCCACAAATACAAAGATAGAGTCATTACATCGCTATGTATGTGGTAGTCCCAATATAAAATCCATACTCAAGTCTATCCATGGTCCTACTGGTACTGGAAATGGCATGTACAATCTGATGTTCTGGTAGTTCCCTTTAGCTACTTGACAAATTTGACACCTTTCCGCAAACTTGGTGATATCTTGCATCATCTTTGCCTAGTAGTACTTATTTGCTATCAAGGTTTTTGTTTTAGCCTTCTCAAAATGCCTAGCTATACCACTACTATGAAATTCTCTAATAATATTTTCTCACATTGAGCCTATAGGAACACACAACTATTTTCCCTTCAATAAATAACCATCTTGCATAAGATACTCACCTTGAATAGTGTTCGCATGCCTAGGTACTCGATTCTTCAACTGATCAACAACTTCCCGAAAGTAACTTCATATTTATATAAGTATTTGATTGCATAAAATCCAACTACTTACATTTCCATGATGGTTAGAATTAAAACATGCCTTCTCAAGGCATCTGCAACTTGATTATGTTTCCCTAATTTATGCTTTAGAAAAAAAGTAAACCGTTAGAGGAAAGAGACCCATTTTCAATGTCTACTGTTCAATTTCTTTTGTGTGTTCAAGTATTTTAGAGAAATATGTTTTGTAAACAGAAGAAATTATTTTGATACTAGATAATGCTTCCATTGTCTCAAATCTTGCACAATTACATGGAACTCTATATCATATGTGGAACATTTTGTTCACACATCATTCAAATTTTCACTAAAAAAGGCAATGGGCCTACCTTCTTGGTTGACTACAACACCAATGTCCATATTTGAGGCACATAGTCCACTTTAAACACTTTATCAAAATATAGTAAGGAAAATATACGATCTTCAGAGACCTTCTTCTTTAAATATGAGAAACTTTCTTCAGCCTCTTTGATCCATGAAAACTCTCGATCCTTAGTGCAATCTATCACAGGTGCTACAATGTTTTCTGAAATTATGAATAAAATTTCTATAGAAAGTATCAAAGAAATGAAAAATTATCACCTCTATGATACTACGTGGACTGCACCACCCAAGAATGGCTCAAAATTTCTCTGGATCCATCATGATACCATCTGCTGAAATGAAAAATTCCATGAAAAAATAGGCCTTCTTGCACGAAACTGCACTTCTTCAAATTAGCATAGAGTTTCTCTCTTCTTAATACTGCCAATATGATCTTCAAGTATTGCAGATCTTCTTTCCTTCCCTTACTAGACATTAGTATATCCTCAAGATAAACTACTACAAACTTTCCATTGTGGGGAAACAACAATGTATTCATGAGTCTCATAAAAGTGGTAGGTGAACTTGGTAAACCAAAAGGAATAACCTTCCATTCATACAAACCATCCTTGATTTTGAAAGCAGTTTTCCACTCACCACCTTCTCGAATGTGGATATGGTGGTACCCACTTCATAGATCAATCTCTGAAATGTGTTTCTCCAGAAAGAACATCAACATATCATCCACACGAGGGATAGGAAAACAATACCTAATGGTTATCCTATTGATTTCTTGACTGTCTTTCCACATCCTCCATGTTCTATCTTTCTTTGGTGTTAGTAACACTGGTACAACATAGGGCCTCATGCTTTCCTGCACTAAACCTTTATATATGAGCTCATTTACATCTTTTTTTAGTTCTCTGTATTGTGTCAGACTAAGTTTGTAATACATTTGATTGGAAGAATTTCTCATGGAATAAGATCAATATGATGTTGGATATCTCATCTTGGGGGGATTCCATCAAGTACTTCCTCTGGAATGACATATGAATACTCTTCCAACAATGCATCTTCTTTTGGCAGCATTCTCAAGTCTTTCTCTCTCTCTCTTTGTACTACCAATGCATAACAACACCCATTACTTTCATCTCCTTGAAAAATTCCTTTTTAGATAGCATACTTTAAGAGTTTCCATCATCCCTGAGAGGTAAAAAGATTACCTTAGATTGATCCTTCAAGAAGGTGTAAGTATTCTTTTCTCCATTATGAATAACCTTTCTATCATACTACCATCGCCCACCTAAGAGGACATGGTTTCATCCATTGGAATCACATCACACCATAACTCATCCTTGTAGACCTTTCCTATAGAAAATTTAACAAGGCACCTCTTATCTACGATAACTTCATTTCCCTTTTTGAATCATGTAATCCGATGGGGACGAGGGTACTTTTCACAATGGATATTTAGAGTCTCCACCATTTCTTTAGAAACCATGTTCTCACAACTTCCTCCATTAAAAATTCGTTGACATACATTTCCACCTGACGTACACCTTGTCCATAATATATTGGTTCTGAGCCATGAATCATCACTGCCCTTCTCCTCTCTACCCTCCTGTGATGGAATAATTATTTTCCTCCCCATCATTAGACGTTATCTGATATCTAGAGACACGTCTTTTTCAGATCTTTCATTGTCAACCTGAGGTAGGTTCACTTTGGATGGTCCTCCTTGATTTCCATCTTGAATGTTAAAATTGGAACACTCAAATGCCCTTGTCATTATTCTCAACATTTGAATTAGGTGAAAGGTATTCTTTGGACTTTCTGTCCTCTTCCATTACCATAGCCTCTACCACATTGAAACCCACTTCCTCTTTGTTGATTCAATAGATTCTAATGGGTTTCTTCTTGTTTATCACTTCCTTGAGTGGAACTTGAGGTTCCTTGAAATGGTGTTTATTTACCCCTTCATCCTCCTCTATTCCTCTAATTGTACTACCTTTTTTTATTTAGCCTTTAGAGCCAACTAATAAGAAACCTCCACACTGTTGATCTAATGCATGGTTAGATCATCCTGAATAGTGAATTTCAAACCATTAACATACCTTGCAATAATTTGTTCAATACTTTCTTAATCTTTTATATGGATGGACAACTTGTAAAATTCATCTATATAATGTTGCACAAAAGACAAGTTTTGTTTCAAGTTCTCAAACCTACAGAAGAGTGTTTGAGCATAATCCATAGGTAAGACTTTTTCTCTAAGATTTTTCTCCATTTTGATCCATGTCATGATTTTATCCTTCCCTTTATTTTTTTATTCATTTTGGAGATAATCTCGCCAAATCATCACATGTCCCTTTAACTTGGGGCATGCAAACTTCATCTTCTTTTCTTCTGTCATAGAGTTCCATATGATCAAATTTCACATCTCGTTAAATAAATCTATCATTTACTCTAGCTTAAGACTACCTATATATCCTAAAACAATAAAATTGATAAAAAAAAACACCAATATAGCTAAGCTTCATCGGGCTGAACTTAATCAAAATTCCAAATAACTCCTCACGCAATTATGTGCAAATTTCAACCAAAACCCACATCTGAGTAAAAATTTATGACCCTTAGAAGCTCCTATATCATTCTCATCTGCTTGAAAAGAACACAGCTCCTGCAAGTATAGTTCTCAAAATACTTCCATTTAGGCTCATCTAGGTTCTTCAAATCCCATTATGTAATCCAGGTGCTATCTACTGGTGTCAACCCTTCACACTGCACAAGATATATGTTGTAGTCATCTTGGCAAGTTTAAAAGTTTTCTTGTCTAGAATTTGTGTGACCCTTTCCTTTTTCTTGATGGGGATAGTGTGTGTCCAGTCCACCTCATCCTTAGTTTCAAAAAAGGCATCATCACCATGGAAAGCATATAAAACAGAGATATTAGACATAGGAGAAATATCAAGACCACTGGGGAACTCTACCTCATAAGAATTATTATTAATCTTCTTTAGAATCTTCGAGGGACCAATTTTATTATATTTCAATCTATGATAAGTCCCGATAGGAAACCTCTCCTTGCATAGATAAACCATCACTAGATCACCTGCACTAAAAACTTGATACCTTCTAGTGGAATATGTAGAAGCTTTGTATCACTCGTTGTTGTCATGTAACTTCTATCTTACATTTTTCTGCAATTGGTAGAGTTGTTCTACAAAGGCTTCTCCATCATCACTGACTTTGTCATGCAAGGGAAGTTGCACCAAATCAAGAACACTTGAGGATTTAAACCATAAATAAATTGAAACCGTGACTTACTAGTTGACCTATTCACTGAGCTGTTATAAGAAAATTCTGCTTGGCGCAATGCCAAATCCCATCATTTGGGCTTCCCTCCAACAATGCATCATAAAAAATTACCAAAATTTAGGTTAACCACTTCTATTTGCCTATCAATTTGTGGATGATAAGCACTACTATCTGTAACTTTGAGCCCATCTTCTTCCATAAGGTCCTCCAAAAATGACTCAAGAACTTAGTATCTCGATCTGAGGTGATCATTTTTGGAACCCCATGCAATTTGACTATTTGTGAAAAGAATAACTTGGCCACTCTAGTGGCATCACTAGTTTTCTTACAAGCAATGAAATGATCAATTTTAGAGAATCCATCCACAACTAGAAAGATAAAGTCATTACCTCACTGTGTATGTGGAAGTCCCAATACAAAATCAATACTCAAGTATGTCAATGATCCCACTAGTACTGGAAATGGAATGTACAATCTAGTGTTCTAGGAGTGCCCTTTGGCTACTTGAAAAATTCGATACCTTTCCAAAAACATGGTTATATTGCGCTTCAACATTGGCCAGTAGTACTTATCTTCTACATAGGCTATTGTTTTATCCTTCCCAAAATGCCTAGGCATACGACTGCTATGAAATTATCTAATAATATTTTCCCGCCTCGAGCCTATAGGAATGCACAACTATTTTCCCTTGAAAAAATAACCATCTTGCATAAGATACTCACCTTGAATAGTGTTTTCATTCCCATGTAGTGGATTCTTCAACTGACCAACAAATTCCCAAAAGTCATTGTCAGATTCTTACAAGTCTTTTATTTCATCAAAGCCAACTACTTATATTTCCATGATGGTCAGAAGAACAACATGCTTGTTCAATCCATCTGTAACTTGATTATGTTTCCTGAATTTATGCTTTAGAATAAAAGTAAACCCTTGGAGGAAAGAGACCCTTTTTGCATGTTTACTGTTTATTTTTTTTGTGTTTAGGTATTTTAGAGCATTATGGTCTATAAATAGCACAAATTCTTTGGGTACCAGATAATTCTTCCAATGTCTCAAAGCTTACACAATTGCATGAAACTCTATATAATATGTAATATTTCATTCATATATCATTGAGATTTTCACTAAAAAGGCCATGGGCCTACCTTCTTGGTTGAGTAAATCACCAACGCCCACATGTGTGGTATCACAGTCCATTTCAAACACTTTTTCATAATCATGTAATTCCAATATAGGAGCTTCAGTGACATTCTTATTTAGATATTGGAAACTCTCTTTAGCCTCTTTGGTCCATGAAAACTCTCTAACCTTAGTGCAATCTGTCACAGGTTCTACAACGTTGCTTAAATTATGAATGAAAATTATTTACAAAGTAGCCAATCCATGAACACTTCTCACATCAGTGATACTAGATGGACTACGCCATTAAAGAATGAATTGAAATTTTTTTGGATCCATCTTGATACCATCGACAGAAACAAAAAAAATCCCAAAAAAACTAGGCATTCTTGCATGAACCTACGCTTATTCAACTTCACATAGAGTTTATCTCTTCTTAGTATCCCCAATATGACCCTCAAGCATTCAAGATTCTCTTCCCTTCCCTTACTAAAGATAAATATATAATCAAAATAAACTACTAAAAACTTGTCAATGTAAGGATGCAACACAATATTCATGAGTCTCACCAAAGTGCTAGGTGCATTTTATAAATCAAAAGGCATAACCTTCCATTCAGACAAACCAACCTTATTTTGAAAGTAGTTTTCCATTCATCCCCATCTCGGATACGGATCTGGTGGTACCCACTTCATAGATCAATATGTTTGAAATATGTTGCTCTAGCAAGAATATCAATTATATTATCCAAACGAGGGATTGGAAAATGATACCTGATGGTTATCCTATTGATTAATTGAATTTCTATGCACATTATCCATGTTCAATCTTTCATTTGGGTTAGTAACACCGCTACAACACATGGTATCATTCTTTCCTGCACTAAACCTTTATGTATGAGATTAGTTACCTATTTGTTCAGTTCTATGTTCTCTGTTGGACTCATTATGTAAGCCTCTTGATTGGTAATACTTGCTCCTGGAAAAAGATCAATATGATGTTGGATATCTCATTTTGGGGGGAGCCCATCAGGTAGTTCCTCTAGAATGACATCTGAATACTCTTCCAACACCACATCTTCTTCTGGTGGTATTGTCAAGTCTTCCTCCTTCTTGCTTTGCACTACCAATGCATAACATTACACTGTTACTTTCATCTCCTTTACAAGTTCCTTTTTAGATATCATAATTTCATCTTTTCCATCATCTCTAGCAGGTAAAATGATTACCTTAGATCCATTCTTTCAGAAGGTGTATTTATATTGTTTTCTCTATTATGAATAACCTTTCTATCATACTACCAGGGCTGACCTAAGAGGACATGGCATGCATCCATTGGAATCACATAACACAATAGCTCATCCTTCTAGACCTTTCGCATGGAAAATTTAACAAGGCACCTCTTATCTACTGTAAGTTCATTGCCCTTTTTGAACCATGCAATCCGATAGGGACAAGGGTGCTTTTTACACTGGAGATTTAGTTTCTCCATCATTTTTTTAGAAACTATGTTCTCACAACTACGTCCATCAACAATTACTTGACATAACTTTCCACTTGAATTACACCTTGCTCAGAATATGTTGGTTTAGAGCCATGAATCATTAACTCCTTTCTCCTCTATATCCTCCTTTGGGGGAATAATCTTTGTCCTCCTCATCATTAGACTTTCTCCCATATTCAGAGACACCTCTTGTTTAGGTCCTTCATTGTCAACCTGGGCTACGTTCACTTTGGATGGTCCTCCTTGATTTCCATCTTGCGTGTTAAAATTGGAACACTTGAAGGCCTTGTGTCCTTCTTCTCCACATCTGAAACAAGTAAATGGTCTTCTTTCACCTTCCTATATCTTCTTCCATTACCATGGCCTCTACCACATTGAAACCCCTTCCTCTTTGTTGTTTTTACAGATTCTAACAGATTTCTTCTTGTTTCTCACTTTCTTGACTAGAACTTGAGCCTCCATGAAATGGAGTTGATTTAACCCTTTGTCCTTCTCCATTCCTCTGATTGTACTAACTTTTTTTTATTCATCCTTTAGAGCCAAATGATAAGAATCGTCCATATAGTTGATCTGATGCATGCTTAGCTCATCCTGAATAGTGAATTTCAAATCATTCACAATCCTTTGTAGCCATATTTTCATTACTTTCTTGATGTTCTATACAGATGGATAGCTTGTAAAATTCATCTGTATAATCTTTCATAGAAGACAAGTTCCGTTTCAAATTTTGAAACCTTCGGAAGAGTGTTTGAGCATAATCTATGGGTAAGAATTTTTCTCTCAGCTTTTTCTCCATTTTTCTACTTGTCTTAATTGTATCCTTCCCTTTCTTTGTTCATTCATTTTCGCAATGATCCCACTAGATCATCGCATGTACCTTAAACGTGGTGCTTGCAAACTTCATCTTCTTTTCTTTTTTCATAGACTTGCATTCAAAAAAATTTCCCATCTCATTCAAGCAATCTATCACTTCCTCTGGCTTAAGACTTCCTGCATAGTCTGAAACATCAACCTTGATCTAAGATCTACCAATCGAGCTTAGCTCAATTGACAATCCAAATAAGTCCTCCTCACATAATTTCCTATAAAATTTCAGCGAAAACCCACATCTGAGTCAAAAGTTATGACCCTCGGAAGCTCCTGCACCATAGAGAGATGAGGCCTATATGTGTTTTTGAGTCAATATAGTATCAATTCCCCTATAGGCTCCTACAACCTTATTAAAATGGATAACTTTATTCCTAATGAAGTTAATTTTTCCCCATCTTATACTTTTCCAACTTTGTCTCTTCGACAAGATAAATGAAAACTTTATTGTCTATAGTGCAAGATTAGGCATAAGATCATGTTTGTGTGGTTTATTTAACGTTCAAACAATTTAGGAAATAATATTCATTTTTTGGGGGGTGTGTTCTTGCCAACAACATCTCTAATAAGGTGTTTTGCACCTCATCAAAAATTCCTTGAAGGCTCCCTTTCTCTTTGCTCCACTTGGAGGGCTTCCTACCCATAGTCTTGGATGATCCACAATCAACTTTATGTTTTTTTTCGAGCAATGACTCTAGATGGGATCAACTTTTTCTTTCTCTTTGGTTTGACTAAAATAGACAATGATCCATTTTCTTGATCTGACCATACACTTTCAAATTCCATTTCATCAAAGCTCTTAGCTACCCTTTGATCATTAATAATAGCACTATCCAAAGGGAAATGAATAATATTGAATGAATAGGGTGCTCAATAACTTCTTCCAAGGAAAATATTCTACTCATATTAACGTTTAGGAAGCACAAATTATCAAAGTATACCACAATCTCTGGCTTCTCAATAGGGATACATCATAAAAATTTTGGTTGTGGGTGATAATAAAAAATGGGTTCCTCCTCTCTATTTGAATTCCCTTCAAAAACCTAGATAGAGATCTTCCCCTCTTTGGGATTCAAAGTTTCCTAATCTCTTCCACTAGAATCCTTACCTAGAGTTGGGTTCTTTCCTGCCCTCTATTTTTTCTTCCAAACCTTTTACATTTTGACATGGCTTTTGGAAGGGCATTTCTTGGCCCAATGGTGTGATTTTTTACATATAAACAAGACAAAAAGAAGTGTCCCAAACTCAATAATCTGATTCCACATACCTTGTTTGAAACTAAGATCAATAGAGGAGAGGAGATCAGTAGATTTACCGACACCTAGATAAATTTTGGAAAATACTACATTCTTTCTATCTAGTGTCATATCATCAATTGGGAGGAAGATCTCCAAAGAATCAAGAATTCTTTTGAAGATATCCCCATTCTACAATTCCATAGGCAACCCTGATAATCATACCTAAATAGGTATCACATTAAGAGAAGAATCATATAAATTGAACTATAATTCCTATTTCTTAAGGGCTAGGGAAGCCTTCTCAATAACCCATAGACCACTACAGATAATGGTGGACAAGTGCTCAAAGAAAGAGAAGACAACTAATGAAAAATATTGGGTATGGTCATAACATCCACCTACCCTTTCACCTTACATTTTCTCCTAACAGAGGATTGAATCACCTTTATATTCACCTCGGCACCCATGAATTGACCTATAAGAGATATTTCCATATTAGATATATTCTGGTTAATAACCAAGTTAGGAATAGAGATAGAAAACTTACTGGACTTCCTAGGTCTAAGAGATTCAACACCAGAGAAGAGGAGGGATGAGAAGAGGGCCTATCACTAAAAAGAGAAGGCCACTATTTTAAAATGGGCCTGCGTCTTCCTAGGAAGACCCCCACCTTTGCCCCCCTCCACATTAACACATCCTCCTAGCCCTACTCCTAATGTATAACATCCATTAGCATTCCCATCAACCTTATTCGAGTTAGAACCTTCCCCAGTTTCCACAAAATGAGTACCAAAGGAAGCAAAGGGAGAAATTCCAGCAAAACCTCATGAACCTCTTGCTACCTTTTTAGGCCTAGCTTCTGTATCACTTCCCATTTCTCCCATTTTAATAAAATATTTTTTTTTTCAACTCCTACACTCCTTCCCACCTGTGCTATGTAATAAATCATTTTTTTTGGTAAATAAATGTTGCTAGATTGATAATTTATATTTTTTCTAGAAATGGCAAAAGGTTCCTAGTATAGAAGTCTAAATTTAGTTATTTACCACAACGTTCTACATGAAAACATAGATTGAAAAGTAGATGAAGTTGTAAAAGATGCTAGAATGTTTCCATTCTATTTTTATACCAAGATCAGTATTCTAACATTCATTGACAAGCCAATGGTCTTGAGTCATCCTAAGAAAAAAATACTAACAAATAAAAATATAATGTATTAATAGAGTAATCAATTATAAAGCTAACCTTCTCTATAGTTTAAAAATACATATAGAAGAGGCCGGAATGTATTTATTAGAACTAGAAAATGTCTAAAGATAAGAGTAACACATGAATTAGTATTTTAAATTATATATCCATATAATCCAAAGTAATAAGCAACAACAAATAGTATATAATAAAAAATTTAACCATCCAAAATCATCTATTTACAACAAAAATCTATAGTAGTTATAAAATTTCCAGCACGCCCTTTGAACAAATTGATACGATTGAAATGAAAGTAACACTTTCCCATTTCAAACAACGTGCTAGAAAAATCCTCAAATGACCATACTACGAAAAAAATCAAACGATCTATGATAATATAAATGAACACTTTCGTATAGTCAAGCAACGTGCCATCACATTGTCAAGTTTGATAGTGAAAACCCGCAAACATGACAAGAACCAGAATAGGAAACATGAATAGGAAACAAAAATATGACATAAAGACGTATGTACTCCAAAAGCCCAAAATATCTAGAATATAAAATTAGAATGCAAATACATCGGAATACCAGTCATTCAAGATATGAAGCAAAGTTTATGGAATATCAGCCATTCAAGATATGATGTCAGTTTATAGAGATTGGCTCATATCAGCCGTTCAAAATTTGATGGAAGCTCTATAAATTGGAGGTGATTACAAGCTTAACTGTAACAAAGAGAAAGTTCCTTCTTGCTCAGAAGAATAGTATTAAAGAGCAAAAATGGCTGTGAGTTGCATTACGCCTTTGGCTTCCACCATGGTTGGACAGAAGCTACCACTTGGTAGAGTACCTTCTATTCAGCGTAAGCCTTTCAGCAGAGCATACCCAGCACGTCGCAGTGTTGCTCAGCTTCCAATCAATATGGCGTTGATAACCGATGATAAAGGCATTACACGGCGCATTGGCAATCATCACCCCAACTTGTGGGATGATGATTTCCTGCAATCCCTCTCAAAATCTTCTGGCGTAAATTACTTAACTGTGTTTAAGTTTCTTAAACGTTATTGTCCTCATCTGTTTGTCTTACAAGTCTCCATTGGTTTATTTTGTCTTAAAAGTCTCTATTGGTTTTTTGATCTGTGTAGGCTCCCTCAGATGGTGAACGTGCTGAAAAGCTCATAAATGAGATAAAGGGCATATTCAATGCCCTTCATCTAAACTCTTCATCTACAGACGATCTCTATCGACGTCTTTCAATGGTGGATGATGTGGAACGCCTTGGAATTGACCGCCATTTTCAAAATGAAATAAGAGAACATCTTGACTATGTTTACAGGTTTTCTTCTTTCTTCCACCAAGTAGTTACAACTACACTATAGAGTGCATTCTTTAGTCTATTTCTAATACCTAAGAATCGTTTGAATAGCAGATATTGGAATGATACCAATGGCATTGGGTGTGGTAGAGAGAGTCCTTGCGTGGATCTCAACGCCACAGCCTTAGGCTTTAGAACTCTGCGCCTCCACAGATATGGCGTCTCTTCAGGTGAGATCTCCAATCACTGAATCAAAAGAACTTTTATTTAACTTGCAAGATACATTGTGATATTGCTTTCAGGATAATAACATGAAAGTAGTTAGAATATACCTAATCTTTGTCATTATATAGAGATTCAACATGATTGATGATTGATAGATATGCATGAATATATTTATAATAAGTATAATATATGAGTAATAAAATACTATATACATTTTTGTTTATTTCAAAAAAGTTATTTTTCCATTGATTAAATTTTGTTTCAAAGTTTGTCAAAGCATTTTTTTTAAAGAATAGATGATCAATATTGCAATTAAATTATAAAATTTAAAAGATTTTTTAAAACTGTCCATCATTAATCTTAATATAGTTTAGATTATATTAACAAAGGATGAAGTTGCTTCTAACTTAATATTATATCAGGCATGCTGCAACAGCTCATAAGTAAAGATGTACATTTTTCGTATAGTCAATCTAATGAGAAGGAGCTAAGAAGCATTCTAAATTTATTTCGAGCTTCACTCATTGCATTTCCTAAGGAGCAAGCTTTGGATGATGCCAAAGCCTTTTCTACTTCATATTTAAAAAACGCTCTAGCCAGTATTAATAATACCAATCTTTCAAAAGAGGTATCTATATCTATTAATATTTTTTTTTTCATATTGTCTATCAATCTATTTATCAATTGCAATTCTAATTTATGTGGTGTAACAGATACAATTTAATCTAGAGTATGGATGGCACACTAATGTGCCTAGGTTGGAAGCAAGGACATATATTGACATATATGGAGATGTCAAAACTACAAACAAGTAATTTCAATACCCTCTAACATGCCCATCTCCCATAGTTCTAAAATCATAGGCAATTTTTTAAACAAAATATTAAAGTTTTTTGTTTTTATAAAACAAAAATTGGGTATTTTAAGTTTTCTCGAACATCTATAAAATATTAACATTGTAATTTTGGAATTGTTGTAGTATTTTCAACTCGAAACTTTTAGAACTAGCCAAGATAGACTTCAATAAGATTCAATCAATTCAACAACAAGAGCTTCAAATTCTCTCAAGGTAAGAAACAAATAATGTTGTGTAAGATATTCTCTTAGCTTGAAAATTAAATTATTTATTAGATAATACATAATCAAATAGATGGAAAATTATATTCATTCATTAATGGGTGTGCATTATAGATGGTGGACAGAGTCTGGTCTAGCTAAACTAGAGTTTGCTCGCCATCGCCATGTGGAGTTTTACTTTTGGGCAGCAGGAGTGTGTATTGAACCAAAATATTCTACATTCAGAATTGGGTTTGCAAAGATGGCTACTTTTGTCACTTGTTTGGATGATATTTATGACACTTATGGAACTATAGGTGAACTTGAAATCTTCACAAAAGCCATTAAGAGGTACTTTTTTCTTATATTTATAAAAATGGGGAGATATAAATGAAAATATAAAACCATATATATGCAAAAAAAAATGTTATTTCTATAGGGATGATGGTGTCCATGTAAATAATTGACACATTAATGATATTGTATCATAATTTAGAATGGTTAGATATAAATGGGTTTAGTTTTCTATATTTCTCATGTACTTTGCAAAGCACATTTCTCTAACATCGATATATACATTTGACCATTCTAATATATTGACGTTTTTATATATTGTGAGATAGAAATATATTATATGAATATAGTATATGTTTCTTTATGAAAGGTGGGATTTACGATCCATGGAAGGACTTCCAGAATTTATGAAGATAACATTCAAGGCCTTTGATGAGGGTGTGAGAGACATGGCTCGAGAGGCTGAAAAGACTCAAGGCAGAGACACACTTGACTATGCGCGAAAAGCTGTATGATTTTACAAATATTTAATTTTAATACATATAACTCATATTGTATTAGTATACAATCTATAGAAAATAAATTTAGTTTGACTAAGATATTCATTTCACTAATTTATTTAATCTTAAATATAGGTTTAAGGCTATTTATATTTCATTTAAATGTATGGACCATCATAGAAATTATAATAACTTAAAATTTATCTTCAGAATTGAATAGAAAATAAGTTACTCTCTCTCTCTCTCTCTCTCTCTCTCTCTCTCTCTCTCTCTCTCTCTCTCTCTCTCTCTCTCTCTCTCTCTCTC
>MU225021.1:1162159-1178211 GCA_018584345.1 Thuja plicata | reverse complement strand
TGGTAAGCCACTTACCTTTCCAAGAGCTCTTCTTATCCTGTACCTTTGCTAGAACTTGTTGCCAAAGTTTGGAAGAATGTTGTCCCTTGTCCAATTCTATCCCTAGGTATTTACATGGAAAAGAACCACGTTGGTAACTGAGGGTATCACAGATTTTCTTTTCTAGATCGGGTGAAGTATCAAGATATTCTTTCCCATATTAGTATTATACCATGCCTAGTTTTATTTTGATACACGTTATTTTATATAATTAAACTAAATTTATTTTATTTAATAATTTTCCAAGATATATTAATATATGAATATAAATTATACAAATTAATTCATTAGTTCATAGAGTTATAATACTTAATTTTGTATGTTGTAGGGTACTCCAACGATAGACAATATACTTTAGGACACGAAAATGATGACTAGATATTGAAATCAATAGTCTATTTCCAAAGTAATGAAAATGGAGATTTAAAAAAGGAGAAATTTTCAAAATATATTGTTGTATTGATGATTCATGATTTTTATTTAGGAATTGTAGCAAGGCGCCAATTTGGGAAAATATCAAATATTAAAATATGTCATTAGATATATGTTGAAGATCTAACTTTATTCTTATTTATATTAGATGCATTGGTACTATGCATTAGCTATTAAAATGGAACCACTAAATTAAAATTTATCATTTAATAATTTTAACAAAGTACTTGAACTAAAACATGTATTCTTCTTTTATATGAAATTTTAGAGTTAATAGTTTTTAATTTTCATTTCGCTTGTAAAATTTGAGTTGTCCTATTTAGATGTTTGATGTAGCCCAAAACCTTCAGAAATAACAATTCAGAAAAAAAACACAATGCCAAAATAACAGTAATTCAAATTCTCATTAACTGCATCCAACTTACTCTACCTGTACAATGAAAGAAAACTCCTACTTATTACAATTCTAAAAATTACCATATTTGGAAAATTTTTGGGAAAAATAGATTTTTCTACTTTTTGATAATTTTCAAAACTCATCCTACGGATCTCATTTTTTCCCCAAAAAATCCCTCAACTAAGGTGACATGAATTGCCAACTAACCCACGAAATCAGAAACACGATTTCAAATTTATTACAAAAAGCAAAACTCTAAAAACTAGAAAGGAATAGAAAAAGCCAATTTTGGACGCCAAGATGAAATTTTAAGCTTTAAAATTTTTTTTGAAAGGGCCACCAACAAAGCTGGCTCGGTTGGGAATCTCATTAACTCCTCCTCAAGCATCTGCCTGTAAAATTTCAGAAAAAACCCACATCCGAGTCAAAAGTTATGACCTCCAGAAGTTGCTACAACAATGTTTCTAATGAAATTAAATTGAGATTTGGCAAGGTTTCATGTTTTTCAATGAAATATCATATTCATTCAAAATTATGAAAGATTATAGTTAGAATTATTTGTGCGTATTAAAATTTTCTACATGTTACTTCATGTTTGAATTTTACATATCTTATTGCACCTTTCTTTTAGCTCCAACTGTTTAAAAGTTTATTGAGAAATAATTGTTATTATTGGATTTCATCTTCTTGATAAAGTCCTATTTTTATATAAATCTAAACTAAGCTCTCTTTGTTCACTTTAAATATATTTTAACATTAATTATGCCTATAATTAGTTTTGGTTCAAATTTGAAGTGTACTTACATAAATAAAAATATTTCACATGATTGATTGTGATTTTTAACAATTAGTTTTTTATGTTCATATACATAATGTAATGAGGTGATTCATATTATTTGAATATTATTTTCACTAACTTGACATGATTTTTATTAGACACTACCATAAATTTATCCACCATACCTACTTCTTGTATTATATATGCTCTATAAGTAGTCACAAAAGATAATATACTAGTTATCGATTTATAGAGGATATAATTCACTAGAGAAGATTAATCATCCTTGATTAATTTAAACAAACTACCTATAGGTGTACTTACTGTTAAAAACACCATGAGACTGATGGGAAATGAATTATTCTTAAAAACTTGTAATTCATATTCACATTCATATAATCCTTACTGTATGTAGAAAAATAAAACAAGATAAAGAAATGAACAACATGCATAAGCCTGCAGGAAAGAGTAGAAGGACAACCTATGCAAGGAAGAACTTTTTTGGAAGAAAAGATCTTGAATACGATGGATAAAGGAAGGAAAAAATAAATTATGATTTCTTCCATCACATGACCTATAGGCATAAAAGGAGAAACACTATCAATTATTCTTTTGATGAGAATGGGCAAGAGCCCAGGGATGAAGCACAACTGGGCTAAACAGCTCATAACTTTTTTGTCTGTTTATTTTCTAAGAGTGGGGATAGGAATAACATGATGCAAAATAAATTTCGTGACCACCTCCCTAAAACTTTGAATGATGAATATACAATAGATATCTTCTTGCCCCAATCTCTACTGATGAAGTACATGAAGTTGTATTCTCCATGGTAGTTGTGAGGACCAGGGGCTGAATGGGTTTGCCCCTACTTTTTTCCAAGACTTCTAGGACATTGTTAGCTTTGATGTCATGTAGGTTGTGAAGGATTTCCTTAGAAATAAAAATCTGCTGAGAAAATTGAACACGTACATTATTTTGGTTCCTAAATCTCAGATTTCGAAGGGTATGGAAGAATTTTGGCATATTAGTTTATGCAATACTATTTATAAAATCTTGTTCAGAGTGTTGGTCAATAGAGTCATGTGGCTTCTTGCTAAGCTTATCAGTCCCACTCAAAAAGGCTTTGTTCTGGGGAGGAAAATCCTTGATGCCACTATTTTTAGTCATGAAATTAGATATTAGGTATGGATAGGAGAAAAACCCTAGGTATGAATTTTCAGCTTTACATCTCGAAAGCCTAAGATAAATTTATTCGGTGCTTCTTTTTTAAAACTCTTTCAAAAATTAGCTTTAACTAGAAGGTGATAAATATGATATACAGGATTGTGTGGTGATTATTCACATTTTGGTCTTGGTGAAATATGTTCCTTGGGGATTCTTCAATGCTGAAAAAGGTCTAAGGAAGTGGGACCCCCTTTCTCCTTACATTTTCATTATGATTGCTAAAGTTTTAGGTAGGAAATTTTTACACCTTGTTTCCATAGGGAAACTACAAGTAATCAAAGCGGATTCTACATTTACCCCTCTGGGTTGCAACACTTTGTGGATGATACCCTTCTATTTGGTAGATCCTCTATGCTTCAGGCTAGATAGTGGAACAATATCCTCTCTGAATATGCATTGGCTTCAGGATAATGCATGAATCATAATAATTGCAGTCTATACTTCTTTAATACTTTGGTCGACCTACAAAAAAAAATTTAGGGTATCCTTGGGTTTCAGCATGCTAACTTATCGAGAACTTACCTCGGTCTCCCTTTTACCGTCAAGGATGCCACTTTAGCCTTCTGTGACACTACATTGGAAAGGATCTAGAAGGAAATCGCCAGGTTGAAAGGTGATGTCTTAAGTATGATAGGCAAGCTTCAACTCCTTTCTATTTCCCGGCAGGGTATTATTAATCTCTAAGTGCTATTGATGATTAGTGACCAACACTTAGTCATTCACCTAGGTAGTTTTAGTTGGCTATCACTGTGGCCAAGCTAAAACTATGCTAGGCCGAGCAACATTGCCGAGCAGTTTTTCAGTTTGCCTAGTTACATTGCTGAGCCGAGTTACATTGCCAAGCCGAGAAGGATACAAAGATATTAAGTGTCGAGCAACAGACAGTCAAGTGCTGAGCAAAAAAATTCTTGTATACATGTCTGGAATGATACAAACTTCAAGGATAAGTGATCCGATCGACTTATATAAGCTTTTTGGGCCAACTTATGTATGCATTTAATATTCTTATACGAAGTCTGTTATGCATTTAATTGTTTTTCCCTATGCAAGACTCATTGTAAACATTAATTTTTTTACCATCATGGTATGGAAATTAGATCTTGATCATTGATCTAGATCTTGCTACCAGATCTGAACAAGTATATTAGATTTCTTCTAAACCCTATTTTTTTGTAAGTGTATGGTGTGTGGTGACTGCATTTCAGAAGTTGAATGCACAGAAGGTTATTTTGTTAAGAAGCAGAGATCAAGCAGAGTGAGAACACAGTGAACAACAGAGTAAAGATTATATCAGATTATAAGATCATAGAAGATACTAGAAAGAGGAGATCCATCATCAACATCAGAGTGCATAATGAAGGATCAATACTTGAGACATTCTAATCATTGTATCAGGTGAAAATCTCTTAACATAGTGGTTCTAGCAGGCCTTTCTTTATCTCCTAACATAGTGCTTAATTTATTGTAAGTTGAAATCCTTTAACAGGGTAGATTGTAATGATCTTAAGCTCTTAACAGGGCAGACCTTTTCACAGGGTAGATTACATTTTTTAATCAAAAATTTGTAACCTTAACCGGTACACTTTATTACTGCAGTAGTAGATAATTTTGTGGGTGTCATCCCCACCCCAGTTTTACGTATTTGGGTTTTTGGGTTACCAAGTTATTGTGTTATGTGTTGTTTATTTCATTGTGTGGTTTCTATCTGATATTACATTAGATTCATATATGTATGCATGTGGATCAGTTTGTTTTAAGTATTTAAATTTGAAGATCTTATTCACTCCCTCCTCTCTGTATCTTGCTTTCCCATGATTGTATTTCCAGCAACTGGTATCAGAGAAAAATTCTATAAAAAGGTTATAATCAGCTTGAGAATCAGATCTTGAGATGGAGATCTACAAGATGAGTAAATTCATTGAGAATCAAAAGATTGATGTTTAGCTAGCACTACAACAGGTTGAGACTGCAAGACAATAATTAAAGAAGTCCTTGGCTGGAAGGAAATATTTGGATAAAAAAATGAATGCCACTCGTTATTAGGAAGAGGACACCACAAATCTATTTTAGAATGGAGATTCTACTGAGATCGAAGCAATAATTGCAGATCTACTCAAAAAGAATAGTGCACTATGTTGAGAAGTCAAAAACTTGAAAAAGGAACAAGAAGCCCAATCAATAAGAATGTGTGAAGTTGTTGAACAAAAAAAGAAAGATGAAGATGACAAGGCTATGGTAGAAGAAGACAAGAGAATGTTGACTACCAAACTTGATGAAAGAACACATGATGTGCAAACAATGACAGTCAATCAAGTGGACATGGAAAATCAACTACTACTAGCAAATCAGGAGATCAGCAGGAAAGACTTGGAGATTGTAAATCTTAGATCTGAGAACAATCAATTGAAAGATGAATTGAGATCTGAGAAATAAATTAATAACAGAGTGAATGATCTGAGTGTAGCTATGAGATACTTTGAACAACTGGTGGAAGCATCAAGAAGAACTAAAGATTCTTCTAGATTAGGTCACACTGAACAACATTCAACCACTAAAAATGGAGAATCATCTAGGACAGGTGAAAGAAGGCATGCAAAGCCAAGAAATAACAAACTTGTTTGTCATCACTGTGGGAAACCAGGTCATATAGAAAACATTTTCCGAAGCAAGAATGGCAAGTCCAATCTGAAAACTAACTTTAATGGTTTTTTTTAACTGTAATAAGTTTGGACATCAAGTACGTGAATGTAAGACAAAGGCAAGAAAAACACCTAGACTCAATGGTAATTTCTATAACTATAAAAAATACAGTCATAGAGAACAAGATTGTAGATCTAAAGGTAAACAATAGTGGACATCAAAGGTACAAGAGAAATCACCAAGAAAAGGCAATACTCACAATTGGGATTACAATACATGGCATAGTTGTCATTACTATGGTGAGTATGGACATGTTCCAGAAAACTGCATAAGGACACATTTCAAAGGTAATTCTAAAAGTTGGATGAATGGCAACCCAGTTTGTCGCAGTTGTCTAAAAATTCATCATACAAGAAAATATTGCAAGAGTAGAGTACCTGCTCCTACTGTTGAGCAAATAAGGGAACAAATGAACAAGACATGGGTTAAGAAGTATGAACCATGCAATAGTGAAGCTAATGAAGCTGAGGTCGCCCAATCCAATGGATCAGGTGATCACATCATCTCCAACTAAAAGAAAGAGGTATGTAAGGAACTGTACTTAAAAATTCTTATCTTACATCAGTTCCTAACATGAAATGTACAAAAGTCCATATTTGCATATGTTAAGATGCACCAGAACATATTTTGAAGACAAAATGCTGAGATGAGTAAATTGCACTAATAGGTGCCGAGTACTAATCATGGACACTAAAGCTAAGTTCTTTAGTGAAGTGTCAAGTTTTGTTGGCTGAGTAAAGTTTTATGAAGTGCCAAGTTTAGTGAGCTGAGTGGGATGCAAGTTGTGTTAAAGCTGAGGACAGCTAGCTTGCACTAACTCAATGGGAAGAACATTCAATTCTCACCTACCTTGACATTTCAAAGATTATAAAGGATGAACAGTCAACATCTCATTTTTACATTGTGATTTTTACTATTTAATGAAGCGATTGAAGTAATTTGTAGAATTGATCTTAACTGAGTTAGTTACAAATATTTCACCAGTGTGCCGTCAGCAATCCTAAGGTGAACAGTGTGAAGAGATACTTGCTGAGGTACTCTATTTTACATCTCTCAAACCCTAATTTCAAAATAATAGCTCCAAGTTCTTCCACACCAGCTAAGACTATGGAGGTAGAACTAGAACAAATTCAGTTGATACAGAGTGATGAATGTGAACCTCTCAACTTTTGAGCTATTCCTGAAAGTGTGATTCAGAGTGATTTAATGGAAGCCCTCTCGTCCATTCCACCCAAGGTACTCATTATTTATGATGTTTGATCATGTTATATGGTTAAGATTGGTGAAGTAGGAGATAGTGAATTGAGGAAATCCTACAGTAAATCATGTGAAAATAGAGTTCTAAAGGAAGAATTCAAACATCTAGCTGAAAAAGGGTTAACTCGTGCCCTAGATTTTCCCCAAGGTTTCAAAGATGAATGGATTAAGGTTATACTTAGCTGAGTTCATGACATGTGTATGTGGTCAGATAATGGACCAGTCAAGATCACCAAAAGCATGATTCATCGAGTGACTAGATATCCTGTAGTAAATGGAAAATGAACAATGAGGGATAACAGCAAAGAAGAGATTACATTAAACACTGGAGCAGTATGGAATAACAGAGCTATGACTATCTCTGCAATTATTGACCTAGAACTTGACTTTGGAGTAAGGGTAATAGCACATAAGTCTATCAATCCAGCAGATTGGATAGTGTTCCTTGTACAACAGCTGATCAGGCATGGAAAATTGTGAAGAAGGGTCACACATATGATCTTGCCAAGCTACACTAGACACAACTAGCCAAGAACCTAGCATCAATCAGAAAGACAAATATCTCATCATGTAAGTTTGGTTCTTTACTAGTCTGTATATTTGTCTACATTCAGGATACATTTCCTACACTGGGAAATATTGTTTGGAAAAAGGATAGGCCCATTATAGTTCAAATTAGTGAATGCATTGAGAAACTAGGAAGGAATTTCAATAGCATAATGGGGAGCTATTTTGTAGAATTCAAGAAGAGAATGAGATTAAGGACTAGGATTCCTAAGTCACTAGTGGAGAAGCACTATGAAGAGATCTATTTTCTAGTTGAAATAGATAATACTTATATCAAGGTAGTGACTCCTAGGATAACATGCTTAGAACCTTTTCCATATGAAATCAATGTTGATGAAGCATCATCTACCATCACTTCACTCCTAGCCAAGGCAATTGATACTACAATAGAGAGATTTGGAAATTTTGATGAAGCTAAGGCTAAAATTTCTAGAAGTTTGAATGAGGGAACTATGGAGAGGAAAAGAAAGAAGAATGTGAAAAATCTAAAGAAAATGGTTGTCTTAGGTAGTGATGAAGAACCTGAGGATACACCTTTAGGCCTAACCACTAGACAAGGTGAGGATATTTCTATAGAGGAGGAAGTAAGTGCATCAGAAGAGGTTACTAAGAAAGCCAAGGGCAAGAAACCATCAATTGTCATAGTAACCAAGAAAAGAAAAGCTAAACCTAAGGTTACACCTCCTGCAGCTAATCGTCTGATGACTAGAGCATCTACTATTACTTCCCCAGTAGAAGTACAAACTAAAGTATATGGTAAGAGGAAATTTGTAGAAAGTAGTTCTAGAAAGGAAGCAAAGGTTTCTCCTAAGGCTGAGCCGAGTAAGCCAGCAAAGAGACCAAGAAGGAGATTAAATTTGGGAACAGATAGTGATGAGGAGAAGACAAAAATTGATGAACCCAGCAACATACCTATATCTCAATTCAAGAAACAAGAAAATATTGATGAGGTATGTGACACTTTGAGGAAGTCAACAGGGTTAGCAACATTTAAGTTCATCAAGTATGAAAAGTTGAAAACTGCAAATAGGCACAAAGTATAGGAAGCACTCTTGGACATGATGAGTAATTTCAAATTAACTCCTACAGACATAGGAAATCATGTGCCAGATGAAATTTATGATTTTCTATCAATAAAATGGGAATTTGCACTTGCCACTGAAAGATAGATCATGGAAGGAACTCTAGCCCAGGTAATACCTGAGCTCGCCTCAAAAAAAAGAGTCAAATTTATTGAGGAGTATAAGAATAGATTTATTCCTAAACTCAGAGGCTATGCTTTTCTAAAAAATGAAATTGAAGGTGTAGTACAAAAAAGCACAAGGATTTAGAAAGAGATCTTTGGACTGCTCATTCCAAAAGAAAATAAATCTGGTGAGGGGCCATCCGAGAAAAAGACAAAAGAAGTTGAAGTAGAAACTACCCCTGAACCATAGGTAATACAAGGTCAAATTGCCACAGAACAGGACAAGACCAAAGTCGCATTAGATGCAACAAAGTATGTTGATCTGATTGTAGACAGTCCTTTGGATTATATAGTTGATGATCCAAGCAATTTGAATGCCAAGGAACAAGAGATGCCGAGTGGTAAAGACACTGATTTGCCTATTAAGGCAACTGATACAGAAGAAGGGAAGACCACAACATCTGTTTAAATAATTGATGTTGTCAATGATCAGAAAGGTGAAGAGGAACAACAAACAATTGAACAAGAGGTAGCTTCATAGAATCCTCCTATTTTAGAGGTTATGAAAATAGTTTTAGTTAGTGGAGTAGGGATGAAGGATACAGTTGATGAGCCTAAAGAAGAGGCTATGAAAGTGTTGGTTGATCTACCACTCTCTACATCATCCACTCCTATAGGTCCTAAAACTGGTGGTATGCCCAATCCACAAACAATTTTGACAGAATTAAAGGAGGCATTGGATGTTGACACTGTCAAAGGGAAAGATATTATGTTGCCAAGCATAAGTTCTCCAGAATTGAAGAAGAAGAAAATTTTGAAGAAGTAGTCTTAGATTTCAGATGTAACATTAGATGAAGTCATTGTGATTCCACAATGGGATCCCAATGAGTTAACATTTGAGAAAATAGGAACTCTTCAAGAATTTCTTAAGAGGAAGAAGAGACAGGAAGAGATGAAGATAGAACAAAAGCAAAAGCAGGTGTTGAATGACATCAAAGACATATTTGCAAAGGCTTTTGACTTAGAGGATGAAATGCTTCAAGCTCCAATCATTGATCAGCTAGTCACCATTGTACAAAGAGTAACTGATGAGGACATAGACAACAATGAGAAGCTTATGCAATGGTCCAGGAGAAGATTTGAGAGCAAAGTTCAAGAGAAGATCTTAGAAGAAATTGCCACTAAACAGGTTGAACTTTCTATTCTTGTAGAAACTTTAGAGAAAGTTAAAGCCAATGTTTATTCTTTGTATAGGAAATTATGTGATGTTGAATTTTTCACAAAGGATAATCTATAGCTTGTTGAGAAACTATAGTTAGATTTAAGATCAACTGGTACTACTTTGGGTAAAGATACTACTTCTAGTTCTTTACATTTTAATAAGTTGATTAATGCACAAAGAAGAATAGCCAAGATTATGGCTGAAGATGGTCGAATAAGGACCAAATTGATAATTATTTAGAAAAGCCTATTACCTCACTTGGAGGTAATATAGAAGGAACTCTCAAAAGCAAAGGAGTTATTACAGAGCAGTGCAAATCTATCGACTACAGAGAGTTTAGTGAGCCTAGCTGCCGAGCTAGAAATTAAAATGGAAGCTATGAAGATTGTAAAGGAAAGCTGGGATACTACATTTGAATCCACCTTGCAACTTCATAAACAATTGTTGGACAAGTACAACTTAACCCCACTAGCAATCAGTGACAAAAACAAGGGGGAAGTTAGTAAGGAAATCAGTAAGGAAGTATGAAAGGATACAAAATGATACATTAGTATAGTAACATGTACATTTGTATATAAATTTTTGAAGGCATGTAAACTTGTATATTATTTTTGAGTATATTCCTAGGGGGAGTACTTAGTGTACTTAGGCAAATTTTTGATGTAATGATAAATTTTTTTGCCACTACTATCAAAGGGGGGATTGTTAATCTCTAAGTTCTGTTGATGATTAGTGACCAACACTTAGTCATTCACCAAGGCAGTTTTAGTTGGCTATCACTGTGGCCGAGCTAAAACTATGCAAGGCCGAGCAACATTGCCAAGCAATTTTTTAGTTTTCCTAGTTACATTGCTGAGTTGGGTTACATTGCCGAGCCAAGAAGGATACAGAGATATTAAGTGTCGAGTGATAGATAGTCAAGTGTCCAGCAGAATAGTTTTTGTATACATGTCTGGAATGATACAAACTTGAAGGATAAGTGATCTGGCCAACTTATATAAGCTTTTTGGGCCAACTTATGTATGGATTTAATATTCTTATACGGAGTCTATTATGCATTTAATTGTTTTATCCTATGCATGACTCATTATAAACATTAATTGTTTTACCATCATGGTATGGACATCAAATATTGATCATTGATCTAGATCTCGCTACTAGATCTGAACAAGTATATTAGATTGCTTCTAAACCCTATTTTTTTTGTAAGTGTATGGTGTGTGGCGACTACATTTTAGAAGTTGAATGCATAGATGGTTATTTTGTTAAGAAGCAGAGATCAAGTAGAGTGAGAACACAGTGAAAAACAGAGTAAAGATTATATCAGATTATGAGATCATAGAAGGTACTGGAAAGAGGAGATTTGTCATCAGCATCAGAGTGCATAATGAAGGATCAATACTTGAGACATTCTAATCATTGTATCAGGTGAAAATCTCTTAATAGAGTGGTTCTAGCAGGCCTTTCTTTATCTCCTCACAAAGTGCTTACTTTATTGTAAGTTGAAATCCTTTAACAGGGTAGATTGTAATGATCTTAAGCTCTTAACATGGCAGACCTTTCATAGGGTAGATTATATTTTGTAATCAAACATTTGTAACCTTAACCGGTACACTTTATTACTGTAGTAGTGGAGAATTTTGTGGATGTCATCCCCACCCCGGTTTTACCTATTTCAGTTAATGGGTTACCAAGTTATTGTGTTATGTGTTGTTTATTTCATTATGTGGTTGCTATTTGAGATTACATTAGATTCATATATGTATGAATTTGGATCAGTTTGTTTTAAGTGTTTAAATTTGAAGATTTGATCCACCCCCCCTCTGAGTATCTTGCTTTCCCATTATTGTATTTCCAACAAGTATTACTATCTATTTTCTCTCCTTATTTACAATCTCTTGTACTATGGAAGAAAAACTGGAGAGGACCCAAAGAACTTTCCTCTAAATGGGTTTGTAGGAGAAAAGAATATTATCCTTGGTGAAATGGGATACATTTTTCCTTCCCAAACCTATTGGAGGCTTGGGAATCAGAAAATTAAAATAATTAAATAAGGCCCTTTTGGATAAAATTGGATGGACCTTGGTCAAGGAGGTGGCTGATTGGTGTGGTATTATGAGAGTTAAAATATGTAGAAAATGAATAATTTTGCATAAATATTTGTTCCCTAGGCCTTCCAATGAGATCCAAAATATGGAATAATATCCTTAAATGCAAACCTATTATTAAGGCAGGCTTGAGGTGTAAGATCAGGAATGGAAGAAGAATTAGATTCTGGGAGGATACTTGACATGATGAGAAACCTCTGGTAGACAATCCCTTTGGGAAACTTATGAATATCCTTCAACTCAGGCTTGGTACATGGGTTGGTGACTACATTTTACTTGAGGGGGGAATCAGAAGGACATGACTATGATTATTATTTATCACCCTAGTCTTTTTCCTATTTCCAAGGAGGTTCAACCCCTTCTCAATAATATGTGGCTTCCCCTCTCAAACTATGAGGATGGGTTTATTTGGCAGGGAACCCAATCTAGCATTTTTTCTGTGAAATTGGCTTATAGACAATGTTGGAAAGTGACAATGCAAGCAACTGTTATTTTGTCATTGGTGTCAAACCTTAACTGGTGAGACTATTATTATCCATTTCAGTACCATATCTATTGTTGACCAAGAATATTTAACAAGAAGACCAAGTGAATGGTTGAGTTAAGGAAACTAAAAGGGTATTTGATCAATTGGCACTCTGGCTAACTAATTTGTTGTTTATCTTTCAAAGACAATTTTTTTGGCTATTCTGTGCTGAGCAAGTTTGGCTTGTGCCAAGAAAATTTGGCTTGTGCCGAGAAATTTTGGCTTGTGCCGAGAAAAGTTGCTTGTGACGAGCAAAAGTTTTTCAATGCTGAGCACCATTGAAATTGCCAAGTGGAAACAGTGATGTTGGCTGACTTACAGTAATTGGATTAACAATGAGATTTGAGATCTCTAGCTGACTTAGTTAATTTTATTGGGACATGTAATGTTAATTAAAGATTGATCCACGTCATTTAATGTATGGGTAACCATAATTAATGCATGGTTTCAAGATTTAGTTAGAGACTACTTTGGAGAAGTAAATGTAATACAAAGATGGATTGATCCATTGGATCTGACTGAACCTAAGATCTACGATCTTGTTTAAGTGGCAAAAGATTTATGTGACATAGACAGAGAGGTATATGATAACCTCAAGGGGTTATTCACTGTGTATAGAAGAGTGTATATGTATGCAAGAGGTTTGCATAGTTGATTTACTGTTTGGCATGATCTAGCAGAGAAGGCAGAAGGAAGAAGCAGAAAGTTGCATGTGTGATTGCTTGACAGATTTCCAAGTAGATCAAAAGGTTGAAATGACAATTAATTCCATTGAGTAAGTTAACATCAGAGCTATAATTGGATCTAGATTGCAAAGTAAGTTGTATGTACCAGATCACAACTGTTGATTACTTTCTTACCATTGTATCAATTAAATCCTTTAATAAGGTTGACTTAATATTCATTTGTATAAATAATCTAACAAGGTGACATTCAGGTGGAATGTTCTATGTCCTCTAACAAGGCCACTCCTGACTGGGTGATTAAATCCTTTAACCAGGTCACACCTAGTAGTGTGTTAATGTAACCTTTAACAGGGTTGGCTCCTCACAGGGCATCACTTCAGAAGAGTGAAAACTTGGTAGCATGTTACTGGTGGTTTTTCCCATATTGGGTTTCCATGTTAAATATTTGTGTCAACTTGTGTGAAGGCTTATGGTTTTCTTTACTGTTATATTTCTACAAGCTAATTTCAATTGACAGTAATCTTCATGAATAAGTTGGTGACTTATGCTACTGTTGCCGAGTAGATCTAAAAATCAAAAAGTTTTATTTGCTACATCTAGACCTAAGGATAACTAATTCACACCTCCCCTCTCAGTTATTCTAAAATCATTCTAACAATTGGTATCAAAGCTTTGGTCTCCTGAAAACAGTTTGAAGGTACTTGGAGCGAAAAGATCAAGATGTATAAGAAGGAGGTTCCTAAGCTAAACAAAGGTAACTTCCTTGCATGGTAGAGTTTGATGAAAATGCATTTGGCTGGTAGTGGAGATGATGCTAAATGACTTATTGAACATTCCTATATACCACCTACTACTCCTCTTACAGCTGCACAACTAAAAGAAAAGCAAGAGCACAATCAAGCAATATTGGAGATTGCCTCCTCATTGAGCTATTAAGAGTTTGATGATATAAAGAGTTGCACAAATGAAAAATAGATGTGGGACAAACTTGCAACTATCTATGGTGAAGACACAAATGTGCTGAGAGCTAAATCAGAAAGTCTAAGAGGTAAGTTTGATGAGATGAAAATACAAGAAGGTGAAAATGTCATTTAGTACTATGGTAGAGTAAAAGAAGTTGTAAATGCCATTAGAGGGGCTAATGGAAAAATTGATCGGAATACCATTATGAGAAAGGTACTGAGAACTTTGCTTCCTATATATGCTATTAGAGTGTCTACAATTCAAGAATTGAGATGTACTCCTAACAATAATCTAAATCTGGAAAATCTGATAAGCAGACTCACTGCATTTGAAATGTCAAATTATGATAACTATAATCCACGAGGGATTGATTCTGCTTTTAGATCATAGCTGGTTCTCAATAAATCAAAAAAAGGAAAGAAACATGTGGACAGTGACAGTGACACTTTTGATGATGATCTTGAAGAACTTGAAGCACTTATGGCAAAAAGGATTTCCAGAGGAAAAGGAAAATACAGAGGTAAACTTCCTATTAGTTATTTTTCATGCAACAAAGTTGGTCATATAGCTGCTAGATGTCCTGACAAAAATGAAAAGGATGAAAGAAGGGACAACAAATTCAAAGAATTTAAAGACATAAAGGATGACCTAGACTTTAGGAAATATAAGGACTACAAAGACAAAGGTAAGAAATCTGGTTATATTGATGAAAAAACTTCAGACAATGACACTGATAATTCTGTTGACAATGATATAGAAGTTGTTTATGTTGCAATGAAAGAAGATTTTTCTGATGATGAGAAAACTACACTAATCTCTTATATGGGTAAAAATGATCATTGGATCATTGACAGTGGTTGTTCCCATCATATGATTGGTGACAAAAATAAGTTTGAAACACTAAACCAATGTAAAGGAGGATATGTAAAATTTGGTAATGATTCACCATGTCTTATCAAAGGTAAAGGATTGATTAACCTAATGAACAAAATCAGATGTGATGATGTGTATTGGGTTGATGAACTTAAATATAATTTGCTGAGTGTTGCATACCTGAACACTTCTTGTTAAAAAGTTGAATTCCATCACAGAAAGGCAAAGATCTATGATTCTACTGAAGAACTAGTTGGAAGTGGTGATCAGACCAGAGGTAACTTATTTTATCTGGATTTATTTGAAGAAACATGTTTTTTTTCATAGTACAATGATGTTTGGTTATGGCATAAGAGGTTGTATCATGTGAAATTTGATAACTTGGTAAGCATAAGTAAATTGAAAAAGGTTAGAGGGCTACCTAATTTAAAGAAACCTAAGAATGCTATGTGTAAACAATGTCAACTAGGAAAGGTGACTAAGTCCAGTTTCAAGAGAAAAATACATGTATCAGAGGAAATTCTAGAATTGGTCCATACTAATCTCTGTGGTCCCATTGGAGAAAGAAGCTATTGTGGTGCTAGATACTTTATTCTATTTGTTGATGATTATTCAAGGATGATGACTGTAATTTTTCTCAAGGAAAAATCTGACGCATTCTAGTTATTTAAATGGTACTTAGCTAAAGTTGAAAAGGAAATAAGAAATTTTTTAAAATACTTAAGATCTGACAGAGGTGGAGAGTTTATTTCTAATGAGTTTAACAGGTTTTGCAATGACTGAGGCATAAAGAGACAGATGTCCACACCTAGGACTCCTCCACAAAATGGTATTGTTGAACAAAGGAATACATCTATCATGGACTATGTAAGAACACTAATGATGGAGAAAAATGTTGTACAAAAATACTGGAAAGAAGATGTAAGTACTACTGTCTATACACTAAATAGACTCCAAGTCAATAAACGTACAAATGCTACACCTTATGAACTTTGGTATGGTTATGCACCTAGTGTAAAGTATTTTAAAGTATTTGGAAGCAAATGTTTTATACTGAAAGACAACAGAAATGGAAAACTAGATGCTAAAGGTGA
>MU225021.1:1131120-1144032 GCA_018584345.1 Thuja plicata | reverse complement strand
TGTGTGTGTGTGTGTGTGTGTGTGTGTGTGTGTGTGTGTGTGTGTGTGTGTGTGTGTGTGTGTGTGTGTGTGTGTGTGTGTTTAAGTATTGATATGTACCTATGTATAATTATCTATACATTTATATATTTTTAGTATCTATATTGAATTAATTATGTATATTAATTTTTTATTATGCATATTCATTTTTTACTCTACACACACGCACACTTTTAACAAATACATGTCTCATGCCTATAAACTTATTTGTGTTTTCCAGTTTCCCATTTTTTTTCAATCACAAGAAAATCATGGAATGAAATAAAATCAAATTTAAATTTACCTCAGATCAAATTAGAGTTCAAATCAAATTTCTATTTGACTGAGATCAAATCAAATTTCATAGAAAATTATATTTGGCTTTAATATTTTGTAATAAAATCTTTAGTTTGTCGATATTCATGGGAATTTTCCTCTTCAAAACCGCATTCATGATTCTCACAATGCCAAAAAATTATATCCTTTGCACAGACTATGTTTTGAGACAAAAATAAAACTTCATTATCCAATAGGTTATATTGAGTGGGGTTTTCACTAAACCTTATCTCACACAAAAAATATTGAAATTTATCTTCTATCTAGTAAAGGAGACAAGAAAATAAGATATATGTTGAGTTTTAGAGGTTGATAATTTTTAAGGAGATTTGAAAATTAATGTGAAATCTTCAACAAATATTTCAACTATAAATTTTACCACCAATGCAATGGCACAAATGTGAAACTTTCTATGTTCATAGTGAAGTCACTGATATTTATATGTACTTTTTTGTTTATCTTGAATATATTGAAGTGGCCACAAAACAAAGATTGGTTTTGGTTCATCCTGTTTTCAGAAAATATCCAATTTTCTCTCTTCATTCACTTGCGGTATCATGCTCATCTTCAAAGTTCGCTCATAAATTTGTTCACAATGAGAAAAATATGTGTTAGGATTAAGTAATACTAGGAGGGGGTGAATCAGTATTACAGCACTTTAAAAATTTATTTAACCAATTCAAACTCAAGCATGCAATAACTGAAATGAAAAGAACACACACATAAAGTAAACAACTCATTATACCATGATTTGTTTATGAGGAAGCCATGGCCAAGGGAAAACCTCGGTGGAGATGATAGTGCCCTTGTTCAGAGACCTAGCCTTTTTAGGATCTGAATATTAAATTTACTACATATCCCTATCAAAGGATAAAAAACCATGTTAAAGGTATGCAATGAGCACATAGCTCTACAAGCCAAAAAAATTTCACTTACAATTATTTATCAAAGGTGAACAATACAAGAGTCTTCTAGGATTAAGCAGTCCTAGTTATAACTTGAATCAACTTCTATCTGATCGTGACATCACAATGCATTCACACATTCCACACATATTTCATCTAATACATCACATCAAAGCAATTCTACTTATATACTCAATCTTAAAAAGAATCTTCTAGTCGGCACTCAAGAACACCACAAAACATGTCCAACACTTAACCAAATACAAAATTCATAGTCGATGATCATACAATACCAAAAGTGTGATAGGACCCAATCCAAATCCAACTTAGCACTTTTGTATTCCATAAATTACTCCCTTAATTATCACACACATTCAATTTCTTTGCTATACTACTATACTATCTTCGCTTGTCTTCAACATGTTGTAGCTCTCAAAAATCAAGTCCAAAATGCAAGAGAACTTATCTAAAGGTCTATTATATCCAAATATTTCTTCCTCTAAGCTCGCATGAATTAGATCTTCATATCATGTGCTCACTGACCAAAAATGTTTGACTATTCACTATAAAATACCTTATGGACTTAGTCATTTTTACAAAATTGAATACCTAAAACTATGGTGTACTCCAAACGACCTTGCAGATGATTAGTTTTGCAATAAATGAAAAAATATATGCAATCCTAAATGGGCCGCTTGCTAACAATCTCCCCTTTTGACATTTATGAAAACACTTTGTGTGAAAGGACAAAGTGGTCAATACCAAATACTTGACTAACTACATAATACATTCTTCATTATATTTTTCATACAAATACTCCTCCTTTTACATCAATGGAAAAGGTGTACCAAAAAGATAGTATCTATATACACAATACAATTACATAACTGCTCACCAAAATTTAGACCATGTGAAGTACATCTTGAAAAGAGGTTTCCAAGATCTTCACCTCTCTAGTCCATGTCTTTCACAAAATCTGACCCACATTGATCAGTCCATCTAGTGTAAATAATGATGTCTCATCTCCATTTAGTTATGTAGGCATATTATCTGTGAGTGCCTTGAATGTTGTCTACATGTCATAAATATTTTTTTCAAGAATTGATAGTTTAGGAGTGATTAAACTCTTCCACACACTAAATCTTCCTATTACTCTCCCTTTTTCTATTTTTGATACACTTATTTTGTCCAACAATATGGACACTTCCTTATCCAACTCTGTGATAGTATGTGAGGAGGACTCACAACCGTGTGCCAATTTATACAATGTATTTGTGTCATCAACAATGATATCTGCAATATTATGTAAATGTTTGATGGGATTTATAGAATAATTGTATAACTTCCTTCCATGTTCAATACATTTCTTTTCTTCAGAAATAATGTTACTTAGTATGTGTAGGTCACATGTGATAGATTTGTATAATTTCTCAAGTTTCTTCCCAGTATTTCTATTCTTCTCTCACTTTTGTGATCTTCTCCAGAGACTCAAAGTGACAATCAAAGTCATCTAATTCTTTGTTTGGGTTCTCTGTTGTATCCTTTCCTTGGAAAGTGAAAGGTAGGGGTACAATTTTTTGATGTATCAACTACCCTTTCCATTACCCTTCAATTTTTCTTTGTTTTTTTGTTCAGATCTCTATTTTTCTTTGGAAAAGGCTATGTAAGATAGCTTTATTAGCTCATCCTCATCCATGCTTTCTACATCAGTGTTCAGAGTTGTACCTCCACCTGAAAATAATAAAGCTAAAGAAATAGATATAGGATTTTCTTTCTTAACTTCAACTTTAATTTTTGCTTCCCTAACTATCTCAATTGTGATCTGTCTATTTTCTTCCATGGTGTCAACTTTCTTCTCAGTCTAATTCAGTTCATCACTTCCATCAATAGAATTAATAATATCCTCTTGATGAAATGTAACTAATTGAATGTTTGACAATGTTAAGTTGAAGATAATGCAACACATTAAATCAGTTAATGTATTGTATTATCATTAATGTCAACTTGATATCATCTATATGGTCATGTACATAATGCCAAAGACTTCAGAGAATCAAAGGAAAAAAGGTTATGCTTTCAGCAATGCTAAAAATTCAAGTATTCACTAAGTGACAAACAACACTGACAGAGTGCACACCGACGGTCACAACAGAGAAGAACATTCACAGTGATACCCAACCATCAGAAGCATAGTGTTACCTGATGAAGCAATGTCACAGTGATTCCTGACGATCAGAAGCATAGTTTTGCCTAACGAAGCAAAACCACAGTGATGCCTGACAAGAAAAGTCAAAAGGTTTCCCGATGAGTAAAATTCCAATGATGCCTGAAGGATAGAGATAATTAAGCTAACTAGAGTCTCACCAATGGAAATGTTACTTGTCACCGACGACTAACAATAGTAGTGATCGACATAACAAAGAGTTTAGAAAATGACAAAATATCTAGCTGGCAGAGCTAAAAATAGACTTAACTGGTTGTCTACTTTGTTTTATTCAGCCATAGATAAGTGATTGATTTCAAGATGATTTGTATATTTGGAAAGAAGATATATATGAGACAAATCAGGAGTTATGCTTTAAATCTAATTGGATGGATTGTTTTTCATGCCAAGAATCAAGAGTCAAGAATCAAGAAACAATGAATATCATGTCGATATAAGAGAGAAGCTTAATTCATTTACAAATGGGATTAAGGGGAGTGAATAGAAAGAGGATGCTAAAGAGAAACTGATGAAGAACAACTTCATGCAGTCCTGATCAAACAAGCTGAATGAAGAGCTAAGGAATTTTGCAGACACCAACAAATAGTGAATGCAGCATCACATAGTAGAAATTATGGAGCACAAAGGATTGAATTGATACATTGGTCAGAGAGATAATGTACTTAAATAGTTCTAAAGATATGCAATTCAAAGTTCCAATATGAACAAGTCATTGTGTTTTAGTTTAACCATTGAAGCATCAAGTCTCTTAACCAAGCAGGACTTACCAGTCTTCTATATATTGAGGTACATATCAAGGAGTGCCAAAAAGGTTGATTCATGAAAGTAGCATTGGACTTTCCCGGTACCTATTGAAAGTCTAAGAAGGAGGCTGATTCAAGGATGGTATAAATAGATGCCTAATAATAAGTGACAACTCTATGTATAAAATCCTCTAATGAGGTTGCACTTAACAGTGTGTTTGTAACCTTTAATAGGGTTGGCTCCTAACAAGGCTCACTTCAGAAGAGTGAAAATTTGGGGTACCAATCCCAATGTTTTTTCCCTTAATAGGGTTTCCATGTTAAAAATTTATGTGTTATGTGTGTATGAATCATTTCTTTACTATTTTGTATCTTACATAGCTAACTCTTGATTGATCAGTATACTCTTCTCATATACTAAGTTTCAGTAAATCATTATACTGCTTATTGGTAATCAAGAAAGAATAAGGATTGAAAGAGAAAATTGATAGACAGTTAATCATTATTAGTAATTCATGGCATGCATCTTGTAGGGACATAATAATCTGAGGTTTATTGATTGGTGGTTAATATTGAAGGATAAATTTTGAAGCCACTGATTCACCCCCCCTCTTATTTATTACTAACACCTTCTTCCTTTGAAAAGGGTCACTTGCATCTTGTGAGGTGTCAAAAGACACAGGCACATCAGCAACAAAGAAGTCTAGTTTCTTTACTATACTGATAAATTGATTGTTATCTTTTGCATCCTTAGATGTATCAATTTAGTTCAGCGACGTTGGATGAATCTCCTCTAAGAATATTTTTAGGCTTAATAGCCTTGTTATTATGAGGTGATGGGTTTTCAAGCTCAACTTCCAATAGAACCTTATCAATAGGTTTATGTGTGTCCTCTATGACCTCATCATATTTTATTCCCATTATCTTTATTAGCCTAGCTTTAATTTTTAACAATGGTTTTATTTCTTTCAGAATCGTTTCATGTTCATCATAAGATACAATAGGTAGCATATCATCTATTTATTTCATTCATGTCTTCTCATCATCTTTCAGTGCTAATTGCTATCTAATTTCCAATTTCTCATATAATTCCTTGTGAATTCTACCTTCTATCTCAAGGATATTTTTCTTCAATGCAAGCATATGATCTATGACATAATCTTTGTTTAGAATCCTATCTTTCTCATCATACCTGTCCTGATATTTGGGAAACTTAATGACATTTATTTGTTCAATAATTCTCTTCACCAACATCTCTAGATGTGGTTTCCATAGTTGCCTTACCTACGTTTTCAACTCTTCTTCTACTTTCTTCTCTTCTACTTCCTTAGTCCTCTTCTGCTTCAGTGGTGAATTTAGTTTTGAGGACCTTGTCCTCTTCACAGGGATCTCTACTATCTTCTCTACCTATGATGTCCTCTTAGGTGGTCCAAGTGTAGTATTAGGCACATCTACAATATTAGGAGGTGGACTTGTAGTATATTTAGTTTTAGAAGTTGGAAAGGCTGCAGGGGCAATGCTTGCCAATCTAGAAGCATTCTCTATCATATTTTTCCTTATCTCCTTCATCTTTTCCTTACTAATACCAACCTTTTCCTCTAGATCATCCACAACTTTTTCTACTTTCTTTTTCCTTGCTGCTTTAGTCTGTTCTTCTCTTATCTTAGAATATTTCTCTTCAAATGTACCCCACCTCTCTTCTAATGGATCAATCTATGAGGATAGTACATGTTCTACATGTATTGTTAATGTTGGAATTATAGGATGTGCCCAGTTACTGAGAGGGCAGGCGGGGGGGGGGGGGGGGGAANGGGGGGGGGGGGGGGGGGGGGGGGGGTGAATCAAGAACCAATAAAACTTAATCTTTTATTCCACAATTAGATTAAATTATTTGTTTGCATGCATATAACTTGAAAGTAAAGAACACATAACACAATATTTGGTTACCCAGAAACCTTCCAAAAGAAATTAAAACTAGGGTGGGGATGATACCCACAAGATTTATCACTGCAGTATAAATTTATCCTATTAGATCTTACAATGACCACTTCTAATGGTATGCCATGTTAGGAGGATAGAAAGGACTATCAAGTCCACCTTGTTAAAGGATTTAGTACAATATAATAAGTAATGCAACTCTGTTAAGAGATTTAAGAAAGGCCTGTTATGTCCTCCTTGTTAAAGGATTTTGTTGATCCACCTATGAGAGTGAACCAGTTGATGATCTACTCTGTGAAACCTTTATTGCTGAATAAGATCCTTTGAATATAACCGATCACCTAAATGTGATAAATGAGACTTCTCTATCCTGAATAATTAAGTACTTAAATTTAACTGTCATTCGCATGCCTTATTCACATATTCCTTATCTTCTTCACATATTACATTATCCTTGTACCTCATATTGGATAAAATAAACTATCTAACATATATATCTTTATCCAAAAAATAACTCTATAAGTCAGCTGAAATAAAAAAAATTATAGTTAACAATATATGCAAAGTCATCTTCAAATTGTCACTTGGATCCAAAAAAATACTCGGTTGATAAAATTTCACTCGAGCAACACTGTATCCTTAGGCGATGTTGAACACTCGGGAGATGCTGAACACTCAGGCGACAATGTATACTTGGGCAACATTGATTACTCGGGCAACACTGAATAACTAAGTGTTTTAACATGAATTGACAATATTTCTTTCCATAAGGTCTACAATCTCCCCCTTTGGCATTAGTGACAAAAACACTTATCATTAAATTATATTTCTGATATATATCAAAACTCCCCCTTATTGTTTGCTTGGGTTTTGACACTACCTTTGTTGCTTGGGTCTAACTGAATTTATTTTCGTATTTTTCAAAATTATTTTTGTGACATATATATTCTTTACTATTTACTGTACATGTGTTTCCTTGATGATATTTACAATGACATTTCCCCTTTTACAATGATATTAGCCCTTGTTTTTGACAAAAATTCCAAGAAGTGATATCTACAATGTTATCCCAAACTAGGATAGGAAATCACTATGTACCCATAAAATTTGAGATAAAGTGTTGTCCCAGTTGTCCCGTAGCACCTTCAAAATGTGCAATTCAACTTGTAGATCTCCAGATAACTCTATCATTAGCTTGAAAAAAGAGAATTTGTTTTCATGAATGAGGGTCTTAGCATGTGTTATTCATGTATGCATTCCATCCATGTGTGGTATAATTTTTCTGTGTATTGATGTAAGAGATTCCCTAGTCCTTGCTTCTTCTCTCACTACTTCAGCCTGTAGATCTGTGAGATACTTGATTTTCATGAAGTGAGAAGAGCTGGTGCTTGGGTCAAGTGCTAATTTCCTTGTACTTTCCTTCATCTTGCATCGATCTTTATTAACTTTTTCTTGATTAGCATAGTAAAGTTAGAGGAGTCACTCAACTTTACCAATAGAGCTACCACATTTTTCACAGTTATTTCTAGATTGTTGATTATCTTTCTAAGTTGTACCTGCTCAATTGCAATCTTCTTTGCAATGTTCTCTACAACCTTGTTCTCAAATTTCTTCTCTGCCTTCTCAAGTAACTTCTCCTAACCATTCATATTTGTGTTGAACTTGTGGACAATGTCAACAAGTTGGTCCATTATGGAGTCACTTTCATTGATTTCAGCAATGCATCTACAAATATTCTTTTAACATCTTCAAGTACTTTTTTCCTTTGTTTCTCTTTTTGGAGTTTTTGTTGTTTGGCTTTTTTTTTCAACAGTTCTCCCAAAATATCCATTTTATCTACAGATAGGTTGGATATATTCCAATTAAGAGTCTTAATCTCTTTGTCTAGATCAATCACATCAGTAATTACTACCTTTGTCTTAGGACTCAGTGAAGGAACAATTTCCTTACCTTTACCTACCTCATCCATTGCTTCAGTATTCAATCTAGTTAGGTCATTGACCTTTACATTACCAATTGTTGGATCAACATTTACTGATGAATCAATGTTAGCAGTAGAAATATCTACCTTTTCTTTCTGCAACTTGAGTGTGCATGTCTCAGTACTAAGAGGAGCATGTTTCTCAGTCTGATTCTATTCTGATGTAGATTCTGTAACCTTGTCTAATCTCAGAGGTACTATATTGTGTATGGGAGATTGGGGTAGGGATGCCATTACCTCTACTGCAATCTATTCTATGTTGGAATCTTCAATAGTCTGTACCTCAGGTAGTGTATCATTAGTATCATCATTTTCCTATGCTGGGGGGTCTGTACTTGGTACTTCTTCCTTCTCATTGCCTTATTTTATCTCAAATATTGATTTCCACACTAATTTGGCATGCTGAGTGACATCTTCTATGTTCTTGTTCAATATTTGGAATGTCCTGAATCTGGGGGTGTGATTATTCTCATATCTTCTCAAGGTCTCTTTTATTTCTTTTCCTTTCATTGCAGGCATGACCTACTTCAATGTCTCTTCCCTTATATATTTTTCAATTTGTGCTACATTATTCTAGGGAATAGATACTGCCTTGAATAAGTCTTTAGTCATGTAACTCTTCAACTCATAAGGGGCATATTTCCACTTTGTCATCTTCTCCACCACTGCTTGCTCAATCTTCTTCTTATCTTCTTCTAACCTGTAAGCATAGTTCAGTGACGTCAAGGAACTTATTGCTCTTCCTTCTCTAAAGTCTTTAATCTTCTAATCAAGTGTGGATGTTGGTTTATTGAAGACTACAATATCTTCTTCTTCTTCATTATCATCATCATTTAGTATGAGTTTTCTCCTTGATCTCCTCAAGATGACAATAGGAGTAGTGCCTTTTACCTTTTTCTATCTAGGTGTTGTCTTCCTCTTCTTCTGTGGAGGATCAATATCAATTTCTTCCTTTTTAGATTCAACATTTTCTATCTCAACTATATCCTCTTTACTCTCATAGATGGCACGAGAGTTAGAGGTCTTTCAATACTTTTTTTTTAATGTATTAAGTCTCTTTCTTCCTCTTTTCAATATCTTAGGAGTCTCAATTTCCAAATATATCCTTCTCTTTTCTTCCTCATATGTTCCAAAGTAAGCTTCCTTTGGATTGAAAGGTTCATTTACAAGGGTCTTTATGATATCTTCAATTTCATCATTGTTAACTTCACATGGTAGGGGTTTTACCCATGAAATCCTAGGCCTTACTACTTGTACATAAACCTTATCATAATCAACTAGAAAACAAATTTCATCTTTGTACTTCTCAACTAGTTTATTGGGGATTCTATGTCTACTCTACATTTTCTATTTGAAACTCTCAAAGTATCCATCCATTATGCTATCAAATTTATCTCCTAACTCAGCTATGAAATCATTAAATTGATGAATAATTGGTCCATCCTTTTTCCATGCTACTATTCCTTTGGAGGGAAAGAACTTCTCAACATAAAACATTATGCAGATTAGAAGAGAACCAAACTTACATGAATTGGTTTTGGATACTCAGTTTCTCTCCATATTCTTCCTCAACTGAGTGAGTTGCAATTCAGGTAGGTCAAATACTAGATTCTTCTTTACTACCTTGTAAGCTAGGTCAACATCTTCGCATGCAACAGTGTTGGGTCTGCTCGAACTATATATCTTGTGGGCTATCCCATGAATGCCAAATTTCATCTGCATATCAGTTACTCCATTGAGTCTTATGCCTCTATCATCCCATTCAGAAAGAGTTAGCTTAGTTAATTCATCCCTGGTTAGGTTATTTCAATAATTGATCCATAAAAAGTAGCTAGCATGACTTGTGTGTTTCTCCAAGATTCACTCAGAAGCTCGAGTGAAACTAGCTTTCCAATTATCACTACAGTCTGACTCAGCTTGGGTAAGCTAGAGCGACTTGGGTGTAACTAACATTCTAACTCGGGTTGAACTATAGTATGTCCTTATGCATCAATATGCAGATATAGACTATATTACTCATCTAGAACTAATGTAGGATGGCTTGTATTGCAGATTTCTAGTCATCTCCTTACTTTCCTATTATGCAATGATAGATCTACCCATCTCATGATTTAGGGTGTCATTATATCCTTCATTGCATTGATCTAAATTATCTGAGGATTTCCTTACCCATTTCTTGCTCATCTAATTTCTGATTTCAGAGAATTTGGATTTTCCATTCTCAAAACCAGTATCAAATTTTTCTTTGTTCATATAGTTATTTCTTAGATGACTGAGTTGTTTTCACACATAACATCTCTTAGTGGGATCTCTTTTTCTAGAGTGAGTCTACATACAATTTACACCAATGTGTATATATTCACCACAGTGACAACATTTGTACCAAGTGTTGTAATCCCAACCAAATATTGCCTTGGCTAATTGTTTAGCAGGATTCCACTTTCGAGTTTTGAGATGCTTTAATTTGAATTATCTGAGGATTTCCTTACCCATTGCTTGCTCATCTGAGTTTTGATTTCAGAGACTTTGGCTTTTCCAATCTCAAAACCAATATCAACTTTTTCTCTATTCATACAGTTATTTTTTAGATGACTAAGTTGTTTGCACATATAACATCTCTTAGTGGGATCTCTTTTTCTAAAGTGAGTCTTCATACAATTTGCACGAATGTGTCTATATTCACCACAGTGAAAAAATCTGTACCATGTGTTGTAATCCAAACCAAAGATTTCCTTGGCTAATTGTTTAGTAGGATTCCACTTCTTGGTTCTACACTCGGAAGGTTTATGACCTTGTTTGTTTCATTTGTAGCATTTCCCATCAAACCTAGGTTTCTCTTTGCATTCACTTTCTCCATGTCCATGTTTGTTGCAATTGTAGCATTTACCATTAAATTTTGACTTTCAATTTCTCCAACATTTATTTTATGTATGCCCCAACTTACCACAATGATTGCATGTAGGTTTTGTGTTCCTTTGAACTCCTTGTTGTTAGGATTCACCTTGTTCATTATAACACAATATATTATGTCCATGATGTCCAAGTTGTCTTTCCTGATCCATGCTAGTTTTTGAATTCATCATGCTTTCATTTGTTTGTTTTTTAGTATTGAGATTGTTCTGCAGTCTTTCATTTTCTATCCTTAGATTGACAGCTTCTTGTGTTGTATTTTTGAGTTGACTTACCAAATCTGTTTGCTAAAGTGACAAGTGTTGAATTTATTTTTCTTTTTCTTCTAGTCTTCTACTCACCAATACTTTGTCTTCTTGTTCTATATTTATGTCATCTTCTGCTTTGTTTCTTAGTTCCATGACTTCACACATTCTGATTGAGTGAACTTCTTGTTCTCTTTTCAAATTTCTGACTTTTTCATGTATAGTGGGATTATTTGCAAGAAAGTCTTCAATGGCTGCATCAGCTTCTTCTGAGCTTCTGTCTTTGCAAAATTCTTCAATTCTTTCTTCTATATAGTTCTTGTCTTTCATCTGCACTGCTAATTCATTTCTTCTCTTTAGGGAAAGAGAGAGTTGCTAATTATGTTTTATTCTTTGATCTATGTCCACTTTAAGATCTATCTTTTCATTTTCAATGGCTTTCTCTAGTCTATATGTTTTCATATCTTTTGATCTTTTCTCAAGTTGTTAAACTTTTGATTAAGAGAACAACTACTCTGATACCAATTGCTAGAATTATAGATGTGCCCAGTGACTAAGAGGGGTGGGAGGGGTGAATCAAGAACCAATAGAACTTAATATTTTAATCCATAATTAGATTAACTTATTTGTTTGCATGCATATAACATCAAAGTAAAGAACACATATACCAATATTTGGTTACCTAGAAACCTTCAAAATGAAAGTAAAACTGGGGTGGGGATGATCCCCACAAGGTTTATCATTGCAGTATAAAGTTATCCTGTTAAAGCTTACAATGACCACTTCTAATGGTCTACCCTACTAGGAGCATAGAAAGGAGTATCAAGTCTGCCTTGTTAAAGGATTTAGTACAATACAATAATTAATGCAACTCTGTTAAGAGATTTAAGAAAGGACTTTTAGGTCCACCTTGTTAAAGGATTTTGTTGATCCACTTGTGAGAATGAACTAGTTGATGATCTACTATGTGTAATTGTGATTGTTGAATAAGATCATTTGAATATAATTGATCACCTGAATGTGTTAGATGAGACTATGATGTCTTGAATAATTCTATACTTAAATCAAAATGCCACTTGCATGCCTTATTCACATATTCCTTATCTTCTTCACATATTACATTGTCCTTGTACCTCATATTGGATAAAAAAAACTATCTAACATATATATCTTTATCTAAAAAATAACTCTGTAGGTTAGCTTGCAATAAAAAAAATTATATTTAACAATATATGCAAAGTCAAATTCAAACTATCACTCGGGTCCAAAAGACTACTTGGGTGATAAACTGTCACTTAGGTGACACTGTATACTTAGGTAATGTTGAACACTCGAGTGATGTTGAACACTCGAGCGACACTGTATACTTAGGCAACACTGATTACTCGGGAAACACTGAATAACAAAGTGTTTTGACACTAATTGACAATATGTCTTGCCATAAGGTCTACGGTTAAAATATTAAAACTAAATTCATACCCCATAGGATAACACCATTTCATCCTTGGTTCCACTACCTCAAAGCACACACAATCAATTTCAACCAGAAAACATATTATATCCTTATAATTTTCTACCATTTCTTTAGGCATCCCCACTTTTTCTTTCATTT